>CABHPP010117186.1:0-15208 GCA_902168425.1 Peromyscus attwateri | reverse complement strand
TCGTGTGTGTGTGTGTGTGTGTGTGTGTAGTTATGGGGAATTCACCAGGGAAGAATGCTCAGACATGGGTTTAAGCCAATAGAAAACCTTTATTAGCTGGCTGGCAACTACACTGGGTGTTTGTAGCCCTGAGCCTTCCTCAGGGTGAGCTTTTAAACACAAAAAACATGCTCTGGGTTGATATACTTCAGTTAGTAAGAACAGTTAGCCATAAGCAGACTTACAGAAGCCAAAAATCAAGGTTAATGTATTTAGAGACTTTCCCAAAACTATGGGCTGATGGATTAAGTCTTTGTTTTTGTTTTGGCAGGTGGTGCTGTCTGTGTGCTGAGTTTTATAGCCTGGATGGCACTTCCATTGTGGAATCAGTTGTGCTAAGTTCTGGGGCCCTGTTGCAGTATCTGCACACACACACACACACACACACACACACACACACACACACAAAATCAGTGAGATGGTTTAATGGGATTTAAAAAAAAGTATTTATTATTTTATGTGTATTAGTGTTTTGCCATGGGTGTCAGGTCCCCTGGCCCTGGAACTGGAGTTGTAGACAGTTGTGAGCTGCCATGTGGGTGCTGGGAATTGAACCCAAGTTCTCTGGAAAAGCAGCCATCTCTCTCAGCCGTAATGGGATGTGGTTATGAAGTCCTGGAAACCATGTTACCTGCTCCATCTATATTATTTTTGAGACAAGGTCTCATGTATTCCAGGCTAGTCTCCCAACTTCCCGCTATATAGTAGAAAGGATGACCTTGAATTTATAATCATCCTTATAAATTCATGGGTGGTCTGTGAAAGTCATCAAAACATTTCAAGAAGCCAGGTAAGGCACTACCAGCACACTGTAATCCCAGCACTTGGAGGCAGAGGCAGGCAGATTTCTGGGTTTTGAGACCAGCCTGAGTACCAGGACAGCTAGTGCTATGCAGAAAAACCCTGTCTCAAAAAACAAAAAACAAAAATAAAATTTTTTCCCCAAGGAGTCAGACATCAAAAGTGTTTTCATCATAGCATGAAGATAATATTTACCACTGACTTTTTCACTGACAAGCACAAACAAAATTAACACTGTGGGTCCCAGTCAAGTGTGGTAGCATTCTCCTGCAATACCAGCATTTGGGAAGTTGAGCAGATTGCCACAGGTTTGAGGGCACCTTAGCTACCTACTGAGTTCAAAAGCAGCACGGGCTGCATATTGAGACAATATCTCAGGGAGTGGGGGTGGGGATGGGCAGAGACATAGCTTACTGGGCAAGATACTTGGGGTGCAAGTGTAGTGATCTGAGGTTGATCCCCAGCTCCCACATAAAAAGCCCAACATGGTGGCATGCATTTGTAATCCTAGTGGTAGGGAGGTAGAGACAGGCAGATTCCTGGGACTCACTGGCTTGTAAGCCAGCCTCATCGAATCAGTGATCTCTAGGCTCCAGTGAGAAAGACAGACAGAAAGACAGACAGACACACACACACACATACACACACACTCTCCTCTGTGTATATATACAGTAATATATGTGTGTATACAATAATATATGTTTGTGTACAGTAATATATATGTGTGTACAGTAATATATATGTATATACAGTAATATAATATATATATGTAGTAAATAAGTAAATATTTGCTGGAAAGAGATCCCAGAGCTGCCTTCAGTAGACTCCTCAAGTCCTGTAGGGAGCTTTAAGTATGCAGCTTTCACATGAGTTATCACCCAGACTGGGGTGGGCTTTTTGGTGGCACAGCTGCCTTTGAGTCGTCCATGCTCCTGGACCTAAACCTTCATCCAAACTGCTGTAGATAGCCTCCATAAATTCATCGGCTTATTAAATTGGAATTGGGTCTATTGTTTCTTTGGTCTATTCTTGATACCCTATATGGGGTAAGTAGTTTGACACTGCATTCCCGAAATAGAATGGACAGCTTCTCCGGAAAGACACCCAAGGTTGACCTCTGGCCTCTGTGAATACACATGTACATGTAAACACAAACATACAAAACAAAAGCACCTGTTCCCTTGCTTAGTATGAATGAAGGGGCTGAATACAAGTCATGATTATATTTTACCAACATGTGTTTGCAGCTGTGATGGTTAAGTGTTGTCAATTTGACAAAATCTAGATCACCTGGGGAGATGGGCCACTCAGCATGTCTGTGGGTGATTATCTTTATTATGTTAGTTGGGGTGGGAAGACCCAGCTTTCTGTTTGTTTGTTTGTTTTTCAAGACAGGGTTTCTCTGTGTGGTCTTGGGTGGAACTCACTCTGAGGCCAGGCTGCTCTGGAACTCACAGAGATCCACCTGCCTCTGCCTCTGCCTCCTGAGTGCACCACCACCACCCTGCAGGAAGAGGCAGGTGTCTTAATTGTGGGTGGGACCATTCCCTAGGCAGAGGGTGTTCAAGAGAAGTGAGCTGAGCACTGGCATGCATTCGTGAATTCAGTGTTCTTCTCTTGATTGTGGCTGGAATGTGATGATCTGCTTCAAATTACTGCCTCTTCAGCTTCCTTGGGATGATGAACTGTGAGTTAAAACAAATCAAATCCTTTGTTCCTTAGATTGCTTTTGTCAGAGTGTTTTATCACAGCCACAGAGACAGAATGAAATGAAACAGAGACAGGGTTTAAAGCGGGCAGAAGGGACTGGAAGATGGCTTGGAGGTTAGGAGAAATTGTTGGTTTTGCAGGAGACTTGGGTTGGGTTCCCAGCACCTACATGGCCGCTAACAACTATCTGTAGTTGGAGTTACAGGCAGTTGTAAGCTGTTGGATGTGGGTGCTGGAAAATGAACTTGGTTCCTCTCCAAGAACAATAGGTTTGATTATCCACTGAGCCAACTCTCCAGCTTCCCTCCCCTTATTTTATGACATTTTTGTTTTTGAGACAAGGTTTCCCTGTGTAGCCCTGGCTGTCCTGAAACTGGATCCCTAGTCCAGGCTGGCCTCGAACTCACAGCAGAGTTCTGTCTGCTGCCTCCTGAGTGATGGGACTAAAAGCATGAGTCACGACCATATGGCTGACTTTTTTAAAGACTATGTAACCCTTACTGGCCTGGAACTTACTATGTTGACCAGGCTATCCTCAAACTCATACAGAACTGTTTGCCTCTGCCTCCAGAGTGCTGGGATTAAAGGCAGGTGTGCACCATACCTAGCCCCTTACTTAAATTGTTTGTTTGTTTTTCCAGACAGGATTTCTCTGTGTAGCCCTGGCTGTCCTGGAACTTACTTTGTAGACCAGGCTGGTCTCAAACTCATAGAGATCTGCCTGCCTCTGCCTCCCGAGTGCTGGGATTAAAGGTGTGCAGCACCATTGCCAGGAAATTTTCTTTTGTCTTTGTTATGATACAGCACTGGATGTTTTGGCGGTTTGGATGAAGGTGGGACACGCCATGTGGGTGCAGCGGCGGCGGCTGCGGGCGCCATGGCAGGATGGAAAGCTACTCACACGCCAGCATATGTTCACATAGAAAAGAGTTTATTTTGGGATTAGGGGAAGGGGAGGAGAAAGGAGAGAGGGAGGGGGTAGTGGGAGAGAGAGAGAAGTACGCATTAACTCTGGTGAGGGGGTGGTTTCCTCTTAAGGGGGCTTTAACGGATGATGACGTCAGGACGCTGGGCGGGTCTCCAAGGTGCAGGTCAGAATACTAACAGTCATGGCATCATTTCCTGCTTGCTCTCTGGAAGCTCCTCTATGACAGCTCTATCCTTCAGTCTTCTACTAGAGTGATTTCCCAAAAAACAAAAAGCAGTCTTCTGCCTGAGTATTTCTACTGATCCAGTATTGCTAGCTTTTTAAGGTTGCCTTATAAAAAGGACCAGGGGTTGTAGTACATTGAACTCCACAGAGACAGGGCCTGGCAAGTGAGAGCCTGGTGAGTACTGGGCCACTCTGTGCCTTCAAGAAAATCAACTAAATACAGGCAAATGAGATCTTAAGGAGCGGAGAGGCCAAATTCCATCAGATGAATTCTCTGTGCAAACTTTCCTTTCAGGGAGCACAAGAAGTGCTCAGATGCTTCTGTCAACTTCTCAGTTCGCTAAGAAGAGCTCAGAGAGGTGGAAGACCATGTATGCAGAGAAAAGGAGGAAATCTATGCTTGCAGACTGGCTACACTTTAACCTTAGCACTTGGGAGGCCGAAGCAGGAAAATTTGAAAAATTTGAGTTTGAGGCTAGCCTGGTCTGCATTGGGAGCTTCAGAACAGCCAGGGCTATATAGAGAGACCTTGTCTCAAAATAACAATAACAACAACAACAATAATAATAAAGTGTTTAAAAAAATGGAAGATTATGGCCAGGCAGTGGTTGTGTGTGTGCCTTTAGTCCCAGCACTCAGAGGCAGAGGCAGGCGGATCTATATGAGTTTAAGGCCAGCCTGGTCTACAGAGCAAGTTCCAGGACAGCCAGGGCGACACAGAGAAAAACTCTGTCTTGAAAAACAAAAAAAGAAAAAAGGAAACCTATAATCGCCCTACAAGATGAAACCAAAAAGGAGTTCAAGGACCCCAGTGTGCTCAAGAGGCTTCCTGAGGCCTTCTTCTTGCTCTGTTCTGAATATTGCCCCAACCCAAAGGAGAACATCCTGGCTATCTATTGGTGATACTGTGAAGAATAAGATACTGTGCAAGAGAGATGCACGTTCTGTGACAATGTCCTCTGAGATTAAAATATTCCATCCTGCAGGAATGTCCTTAAACAGAAGGGTAAACAACTCAAAGGAGCATCAGGACGTCCTTGAAACTGACCAGATTCACTAGTCCCCTTCCTGCCAGAGTAAGCAATAAAAGCTGAGAGTGTAATCCAAAGTTTTCTCTGGTCCCTCCCGGCCTCATGGTCCCACAGCCACTTATAAAATAATCATTCAGATGCTTAATATTATTTACAAACTGTATGGCCGATGGCAAGCCTCTTGCTAACTAGCTCTTATATCTTAAATTAACCCATTTCTATTAATCTATGTTTTGCCAAGTGTTCCATGGCTTTATCAGTCTGCTGGCATGTTGCTCTTTGGGCGGCAGGCAGGTGTTTCTCCAGACTCTGCCTTCCTCTTTCCTGACTCTCTCCTTGGATTTTCCCACCTGCCTCTAAGTTGCCTTGCCAAAGGCAAATGCAACTTATTTATTAACCATTGGGAACAATATATATTCACAGCATACAGAAAGACATCCCCTAGCACTTCCCCTTTTCTATCTAATCAAAAAGGAAGGTTTTAGTTTTAATATAATAAAATTATATATAACAAACAGTTATCAAGCAAGAACTACAGTTACAATATCTAGTCTATTTGTATTTGGCAAAATTAAACATTTTGTCATCTATCCTATATTTGTGAGTCTAAAGTTTCATATCTAATTTATCTTTTATCATAACCAAGGAAAATTATAACTATCTAGTCTTCAACTACATCAAAGACCCCAGAAGGATATAATATTACCTAAGAAAACAGGAAGTACATTTTAAGCAACTTCCAAAAATGTAGAATGACAGAGAAAGCTGGCTGCCTGGACAGTCACCCAAAGTTCCTCTGCAATGTTGGGGCATCCAATCTTCAGCCTATAGATCTAGAGTCTCTCAGTCACTTTTCCCTGTGTCCTGCAGAATATCGGGCAGTCTCCTCTGCAAAGCAGGAACCTGAAGGACCATCTCACCTTGTTTTGGCAAAATTCAGTGGTCATTTTCCTATGGGTATGTCCAGTTTATACAACATATTATCAAGCAGTTCAGGCAAGAGGAGTTCTTGCTCAAATGGCTATCTTCTGCCATAAAGAAAGCAAACTCCATATGGAGTTTCTTCAATGCCCATCGTATTCTTTGAAGTAATTGTTGTTGTCAGGAGCAGACTTGTCTCACTGTCCCGAGAATTCTAAGTTCTTAAAAACATTTTAAATGCCATATTCTATAGGTCTTTGAAGTGTTTGAAAATTACCTATCTATCTGAAACATATCTCTGTATATCTAGAAAACCTAGTTAACATGACTATAAGTTTGACTATTAAAAATGACTATTTATTTGTATTTTAAATTATATATTACATTTTTAAATGAGCTGCATAAGCATAATACCCTAAACAAGAGTAGAAATATACATATAGTATAACAAAATTAACTCTAAATTTATATCAATAAACTAAAATCCATAGCAATGTAAAACATTTCAAACAAGTTGTTGCTCTTTAAAAGTAGATTCAATAATCTACCCTTTCATCCTATCATATCTATATCCCCTTTTCTTATTTAGAAAGAGATTGCATTTATAATCAACCTCCTTGAAATAAAAATAAACATTTATAAACAATATTTTGGGAATTTGGGTGTAGTTTTTCATTCATACTACTTCCTACTGATTGAGGGCACTGACAATCTTATGGGGATCCTGAGAAAATTAAGAATTATAGTTAAATCTTCATTGTAGTAGTCTGTGCGGCTGTATCAATCTTTCAGGGGGTCTTGGTTGATCAAACCATATTAGCTTGGAAGCAATCCACAGGTTCTTATCTTTTGTGGAAACAAAAACAGAACCTCTTTTCCAAAGCAATGTATCCTTAGACACGAATTTTGAAGTCAAGATATATTTTATTTATTTATTTATTTATTTAATTATTTTTTGAGACAGGGTTTCTTCATGTAGTTTTGGTGCCTATCCTGGACCTCACTCTGTAGACCAGGCTGGCCTTGAACTCACAGAGATCTGCCAGGCTCTGCCTCCTGAGTGCTGGGATTAAAGGCATGCGCCACCACTGCTTGGTTCAAGATACATTTAAAATATATATATTGGTATAACTCAGCAGCCTTTACAATCAAATGTCTTTCTGCAGTTGAAAATCCCCAAAAAACAATATAATGCAGACTCTGTGTGATTTAAATAGCTTATTTTTTATATTTCTTTTACTGTCTCTTTGAAGATTTTATTTTTAAAAATTATCTATTTCTTTATATAACTGTATATCCTCCTTTTCCTCTCTCTTCCAAGCCTACGTACCATTTTACACACAATGTAACCATTTAAAGGTTTATTCCATCTGCCTCTGTCCTTTGTGTATCCATAATCCTTTTCTGTACATTGCAAACTGCAGCGTGGCTCAGATTGAAGCGGCAGCCCTGGCTGCTGACTCTGTCCACTTTAGCTTCCCAACATGGCAGTGGTCATGGAGAGTCCCGCTTACCCTGCCAACTATGGGGTCCATGCCAGCACCAGGTAGTGTGCAGCTGGCCAATAAACCCTTTTGTCTATGTGAGTAAAAGCTCAATCTGCCATGCAGTGTGCTGTGTAGCTTGGAGACAGCTTTGTGTACCAATGTAGGAATCTGCCATGCTGCTCTCAAGCCTGGATGCTGTGGGGTCTCTGTACTGTGGCATCTTCTGTACCATGGCCTACATGAGACATGAAGTAGGAAGCTGTTTTTGGCTCCATTTTAGAATCTCTTATTAAGTTCTCTCAGGTTTTAAGTGGAAACTCTTGCTCCACATTGGGCAGCCAAGTGTAGTCGAAAGTTTTCTCTGGTCCCACGGTCCCACAAAACTTTAGACTCATAAGATAGATAATTAAGTATTTTCTTTAATTTTGTCAAATGCAAATGGATGGGATATTGTTACTGTAATTCTTACTTAATAACTGTTTTTGTTTTACCATATTAAGGTTAAAACTTTCCTTTTTAATTAAACAAAAAAAAGGGGGAAATCCTGTGGGATAATGGTCTTGTACACTACAAAGATTTGTATACTTGAATTGGTTAGATACAATACGGATTGGTCAGCAGCCAGGCAGGAAGTATAAGCGGGGCAGCTAGACTAGGAGAATGCTGGGAAGAGGAAGGTTGGAGTCAGGAGTCTCCAGCCAGACGCAGAGGAAGCAAGATGAGAATCCCGACCTGAGAAAAGGTACCAAGTCACACGGCTAAACATAGATAAGAATTATGGGTCAATTTAAGTGTGAGAGCTAGTCAGCCTGAGCTCATGTCCAAGCAGTTATAATTAATATAAGCTGTGTGGTAATTCAGGAAGCAGCTTCTGGGTATTTGGGAGTTGTTGGAGGAACAGAAACTTCTGCCTACACTGAGAGTTTCTTAGAGAGTGAAGGAACAGAGCTGCAAAGAAGACTCAGACAAGCCAAGCTACAAAGAAGACTGAAGGAGTAAAAAACCAGCCAAGCTGCCTGGAAGAGGTTTAGACGATCTGAGGCACTGGATAAGGGCACTCTCCATCCTACTGAGCTGCCTGCAGGCTGTGCAGTGTGCTCTAGGTTCTCAGCTATCGTGAGCTGTCCCCCAAGCTCAGGTGGGCCTTGATAATACAAATGTCTTTGAGTCATTTCTGCTCCGATAAGTACCCCTTACTCATATTCCTGTAAGTAATCCCAATAACACTCTGGTTCACTAAGTTGGACTTTGGTGGTATCTGTACTTTGGCCTGTCCTGGAATCCCTGTCTGGGGTGAGTAGACATGTATGTTGTATCCCTCGGGAAGAGTTTTGCCGCCTAACAATATAGGTGCTAACCTAACAGCCTAACAACACTGCTGCAGATAACAAGCAGCCTAAGGATAAGAAGGCTGTTAGGCTAAAGGAAAACTATGAAAAGAATGTAGCTGCCTACAGAGCTAAAGGGAAACCTGATGCAGAGAAAAAAGGGGGATGGTCAGGGCTGCAAAGAGCAAGAAAATGAAGACAAAGAGGATGAGGAAGAAGATGAAGAAGGAGATGATAGTTGGGTGATGGTGGCGAACACATCTTTAATTCCAGCACTCAGGAGGCAGAGGCAGGCTGATCTCTGTGAGTTCAAGGCCAGTCTGGTATACAGAGTGAGTTCCAGGATAAAAAAAAAAAATGATGATGAATAAGTTGGTTCTAGCAAGACTGGGCAGTGATGGTGCATGCTTTTAATCCCAGCACTCAGGAAGCAGAGGTAGGCGGATCTCTGTGAGTTCGAGGCCAGCCTGGTCTACAGAGTCCCAGGATAGCCAGAGCTGTTACACAGAGAAACCCTGTCTCAAAAACAACAATAAAAATAAATAAATAAGTTGGTTCTAGCAGGTTTTTTTCTTGTCTATAAAGCATTAAAAAAAAAAACCTTCATAACATCCCCTTTTTAAAATTATTTATTTGTATTTTATATGCATTGGTGATTTGTCTGCGTGTATGTCTATGTGAGGGTGTTGAATCTCCTGAAACTGGAGTTACAGTTATAAATTTACAGTTGTAAATGTAGAGCCTAGGAATTGAACCTGGGTCCTTTGGAAGAGCAGTCAGCATTCTTAACCACCAAGCCGTCTCTCCAGTCCCACAACTCACCTCTTTAAAGAAAAAAAAAAAAACCACATTGAAATGTAAGACTGTGTGAGGTTGGTTTTTAAATTATACATTGTCTTTTTTGTATTGTTAACACACTACCAAACAAGTCTTTAAATAGCCCTGTCCAATTAACTAACTGTACCACTAGCGTAGCTTGGTACAGTCTGAGGGTTGTAAATTGGTATAGAAATTATAGCAAGTTCTTTACATGTGGAGACAGTAGGGTTTATTTTTCCCTTGTTCAGTTGTCTATGATTCAGTTTATATAAAAATAATTATTGCCTGTTAACTGAATACCACTCTGTAAGTGTAAAAAAAAAATGCAGCTGTTTTGTTGTTGTTCTGAATGCTTCTAAATAAATACAGTTTGCTGTTGTTGTTTTAAAGGTACCAGGGATTTGGGCTAGAGAGATGTCTCAGTGGTTAAGAGCACTGGCTGCTCACAACTGTCTGTAACTCCAGTTCCAGGGGATCTGTGTGGGAGCACTCAGAGACTATTAAGGCCTTACTCAAGGTCAGAGAATCTGAGCTTGCTTTACCCAGCAGGGCTGCATAAGTAGATAATTTGGCCACAGGTGTGTTTACCAGTTGTTTGGAAGGGTCTACACTTGACTGTATGGTGTGCTTTGATCATGCAAGGGGGAGGTCTTTTGCCTCTCCCTTTGGCATATTAAAAAAAGCCCTTTTGAATAAATTTCTGGGTGACTGGGTATTGATCCACTGGCCCCCTGAAGCTATCCCATGTCTCTGTCTTTCTTATCATCTAGGTCTATCTTTCTACCTAATATTTCCTCATTCTTCTCTCCTCCACCCAAGAACCCTTCAATAGGTGGGAGCAGGTCGGAGCTGGACTCCCACAGACTCCCACAGATCTGATATCCTCTTCTGTCCTCCTTGGGTACCAGGCACACAAGTGGTGCAGAGACATATATACAGCCTAAACACTCACACACATAAAAACCAACAATTTTCAAAAGCACAATACTTAGTGGTTTAAACAATAGAAATACATCTCAGTGCTGGAAGCTTAGAGTGCAGCAAGAGGGTGGGAGCAGAGTTGTTTCATTCTGAGACCTCTATTGGCTGTTTTCTCCGGCTTTTCCATGGCCTTTAGGTGTGCCGTAATCTTTTCTCCTCGTATTGAATATTGACATTAGCTGTGTTAATTTTGCTTCCATCCTTTTGATTTTATTTAATCATAATTGTCTCTTTAGGGACCCTCTTTCCAAATATAGTCACATTCTGATGTAATGGAGTTAGTAATTTTGAACAAATGTGTTGCCTCATAAGGCAAAAGTAGAACTAGATATATGGTTGTTTGAATGTAATTGACACTCGTAAGCTCATAAATAGTGGCATTATTAGGAGGTGTGGCTTTGTTGGGGTAGGTGTTGCCCTGTAGGAGGAAATGTGTCATTGTGGGGGTGGGCTTTGAGGTCTCCTTTGCTCAAGCTTTGTTCACTGTGACATTCAGTTCACTTCCTGTTGCTTGTGGATCAAGATGTGGAACTCTCAGCTCCTTCTCCAGCACCATGTCTGACTGCACACTGCCACATTGCCCACCATGATGATAATGGACTAAACCTCTGAAACTGTAAGCCACTCCATTAAACGTTTTTCTTTTTAAGAGTTGACATGATCATGGTGTCTCCTCACAGCAATAGAAACCCTGACTAAGACAACCATGGTCATTATTAGATAATAATTAGCATTTAGCAGAAGATGAGTTAGCGTAGAACATTTGTGTATGGGCTATCTTATTAAATAACATTATGTGTATTTGTGTGTACCTGCAAATGTTTATATGCACAATATGTGTGCAGTTGCCCAAGGAGGCAGAAGAGAGCTTCAGATTCCCTGGAACTGGAGCTTTGGGTGCTTGTCAGCCACCTTGTTGGGGCTGAAATCCAAACTGGGTTCTCTGCAAGAGCAGTAAGTGTTCTTAATCACGAGCCATCTCTCTAACCTTGGATATCTTTTCAAAACAGAACCAAAAATATTTGCTGGTTGGATACTGAGGATGTGGTAAGAAAGGCTTCAGCTGAGTGTTGGTTTCATGATGTGGATGAAAGACAGTGCCTTCCTCAAATAGAAAGGACTGGGTGAGCTTACTGTGGAGAGAGCTAAGAGCCTTGGTCTGAACATGATGTTTTGTGGGGGTTTAGGGGGTTTATTTGAGACAGGGTCTTGGTCCTTGAACTCGCCAGGAAGCAGAAGATGACTTTGAATTGATCCTTCTACCCCCATTCCCAAATTCTGGGATTACAGGCACTCACTGTCATGCCCAGCCCTAGACACATTAAGCTTGACATGTTTATTTGCCATCTAGGTGCACAATACACCAGAACAGATCAAGAAATCGATCATTTCAGAAGATCAGACAGATTAACTGTTGAAACAAAAAAAACAAGAGGATGATAAGAGGAGCCTTAGAGAAAAACTTGGGCAGTTTATCCAGTGGGATAGAAGAGAAGAGTGGGCGGTTCCACATGGAAGTAGGCCAGTTCTTGTGCTAATGTGATAATATGTCCTTGTTTGGTTTTATTTCACGACAGAGTTTCTCTGTGTAGCCGGGGCTGTCCTGGATCTCGCTCTGTAGACCAAGCTGGCCTCGAACTCACAGACATGCGCCTGCCTCTGCCTCCCAAGTGCTGGGATTAAATATTGTATTTAGAAACGGCAGGTGACAGCCCAAGGGGCAGGGCTGAAAGTCACTCCCACCATGCAGACAGCGCGCACATAGAGGATTTTATTTAGGGAAGGAAAGAAGGAACGCAGAGTGTGCTTCTGGAGGCTGAGGAGAGGAAGGAATGAGGGAGGAGGAGTGAGGGCGACAAGAGACAGAAAGTGGGAAGAGAGGAGGTGCAGATGCAGCCTCCTGGGGAGAGAGAGGGAAAGGTGGGCAGAGCCCACCACTTAAAGTGGGTTTAGCACGTGAACAAATGAGCTACAAAGGATGCCTAGTCAGGACCCTGAGTGGACTAAGGTACTGCCTGCTTACTGGCTGGGTCCCCAAGGGGCCGGCCAGGTAATGGTAAATGCTAACATTAAAGGCGTTTGCCACTGCTGCCAGTCTTGGAATGAGCTTTTATGAGTTAGGATTTTTGTCAAAGGAAGAAGGAAACAAATGGTCTTACAGTTGAGCGATGAAGGCTGGTCTTGAACTTAGAGATTATCTGCCTCTGCCTCCCCAGCGCTGGGATTAAAGACTGTGCCACTACTGCCTGGCTAATTTGTTCTGTAGCCCAGCCTGAGTGGGGACTTGGTTTGTCCTCTATGTTGGCTGCACGTGTTTCATCCTCCTGACTCAGCCAGCCTCCCAAATGCTGATTACAGATGTGTGATCTATAATCCCACCAGGCAGTTGATAGAGAGAGTCAAGGAACAGCAGTCCTCAGAGGAAACAAGCTGTATTTAAAGCAGGAAGGCAGACAGACAGGAAGAATTAAGGCTGGAGGATTTTGTTGACAGTTCCTAGAGACTCAGTTCTCTGAAGGTTTTGGAGCAACTGGAAGGGGTGGAGGAAACTGAATCAGATTGAGGCATGTAGAGAACTCTTGAGGTTAGACTCTGAGAGGTTCAAATTTGGATAGTGACTAAGGGAAATAAATAAGTGATTAATTAGTCTTGATGCCATTTTATTTTTTGGATAGCGGATGTCTTTTTGGTTGATTTTTTCCTTTCTTTTTTAATTTATTCTTATTTTATGTGCTGGGGTCTTGTCTGCATATATGCCTGCATATATATCAAATGTTGGAGTTACAGTTGTGAGCTGTCATTGTTATGCCCAGATCTCAGGGACCCCCAAAAGACTACCACAGAGACCGAATCCCATAAGTAAAAGCAGAGAGCCTTTATTTTCAAGCTTGGAACTTGGGCTCTCTGTCCCATGTAGCAGTGAGAGCAGAGAGTCCCAAGCCCAGGCAGGGTGGGTTTTTTTTTTTTTTTTTTTTTTTAATCATAGCAGAGGTTGGGGTGAGGGGATTTCCAGAGTTCAGGACCCTGATTGGCTGACATTTGTCTAGGGGTATAGGGAATGTTTGAAATGTCAGGTATTTCCCCTTAGATGCAGGCCCCACTGGGTGGGGTCAGCGTATGGCTTTTCCTAGGTCCAGGTGTTGCCTGCCAGCTGTGTCTGGGCCCGTAAGCCTGTCATGGCAGCTGTGTGGTCAAGCTGTGTTGGGGCCTCCCCACACCATGTGGGTGCAGGGAATTGAACCCTGGAAGAACAGTCAGTGCTCTTAATGATGAGCCATCTCTCCAGCCCCATTTTTTAAAAAATTTTTATTTTATGTTCATTGGTGTTTCATCTGCATATATGTGAGTGTGTGAAAATGTCAGATTCTCTCGAACTGGTGTTACAGACAGTTGTGAGCTACCATGTCGGTGCTGGGAATTGAACCTGGGTCCTCTGGAAGACAGCCAGTGCTCTAAACCACTGTGCCATCTCTCCAGCTTGTATGCAGCCCAGGCTGGTCTCAGCAGTCCTCTTATCTCAGCCTTCCAAGTGCTTTGATTGTTTGCTTTAAAAAATAAGTTTCCATGTGAGGAAAGGTCAGAGACACGACAAAAGCCAGGAGAGAGGAGGCGGAGGAGGAGAGAGCGGAAGAGAGGGGAGGAGTCTGTGTCCAGCTTTTTAAGGATTCCCCTGCACAGGTGGGCTTACGGAGCTACGCCATGTATGTGCTGATTGCGTGACCACTGCACGCATTTGCACAATCACGCAGCACACTGATGACGTAAGAAGTAAGACTCCTTACTTAGCTACTAAACTGCGCATGTGCGGTCATATAGCTGGAGTGGCAGAATCCTAACATTGATGACATCTGTGAGCCACCAAGCCTGAATTGACTTGTAATTTAAAATTCCAGTATACAATTCTGTCAGGTTTTTGTTTTGTTTTGTTTTGTTTTGTTTTGTTTGTTTGTTTGTTTTTTGTTTTTTTGTTTTTCGAGACAGGGTTTCTCTGTGTAGCTTTGCGCCTTTCCTGGAACTCACTTGGTAGCCCAGGTTGGCCTCGAACTCACAGAGATCTGCCTGCCTCTGCCTCCCGAGTGCTGGGATTAAAGGCGTGCGCCACCACCGCCTGGCTCAATTCTGTCAGTTTTGACAAGCATTGTTTTGATAGTTGTACTGTCACTACCACTAGACAGTTTCATCATGTGAGAGCCAAAGTTACATTTCAAGTTTTAATTACTATGCCTTAGAAAACCGTGAAACAAAAATGCCTCTGATGTGCAGGCTCCTTGCTCAGGGACAGATAGTTCCTGAAATGCTGGAGGCTGTTGTTTATGGGAGACAACAAGCCACCTGTTTTCACTCCCCTAAACAAGTTTGTTTGACCCCTCTGCACAGGATGTGCTTGATCACATGTGGGCGGGAGTTTAGGAGAAGGAAATATGTCAGGATGTATGTTTGCCCCTGTTTGGACCTAATGGGAAATGCAATGAATTATGGGTTTTCTTTCTTAAGACCTTGCCATACTTGATTCAGGACCTATTTCCCAGGAACTTGGGTATGGACCTGGCCAGAGCCCATCTACCTGGCTAGTATTTGGTTTTAAACTGTGGTAGCAGTCTTATTCCTGATTGGTGGGATGAGCAGTCTGTTTTAGTCTTTGCTGGCCAGGAACCGACAGTGATTCACCTGCCTCTGTCTCCTAGTGCTGGGATCAAAGGTGTGTGCCACCTTTGTATGAAGCTTCTTGAGTCACTGTGGTAATTGTCCTAGCAGTTTATTTCTGAGTAGTATTTCACCACAATTTATGCTATTTAGGCTTCTGAGCATGTGCCTTTCCCATTCTCAAGCTCACTCCCATCTTTGGGAATGCCCTTTTCTTTTTCCTTTTCTTTTGGTGTTTTGAGACAGAGTTTCTCTGTGTAGCCATGGCTGTCCTGGAACTAGCTCTGTAAACCA
>CABHPP010117185.1:22947-45449 GCA_902168425.1 Peromyscus attwateri | reverse complement strand
CCAGTACCAGGCTGTTTTTATTACTGTAGCTCTATAGTAGAGCTTGAAGTCAGGGATCGTGATGCCTCCAGAGGTTGTTTTATTGTACAGGATTCTTTTGGCTATCCTGGGTTTTTTGTTTTTCCATATGAAGTTGAGTATTATTCTTTCCAGGTCTGTGAAGAATTGTGTTGGTATTTTGATGGGGATTGCGTTGAATCTATAGATAGCTTTTGGTAAAATTGCCATTTTTACTATGTTAGTCCTGCCTATCCATGAGCACGGGAGATCTTTCCATTTTCTGACATCTTCTTCAATTTCTTTTACATGTGTGTTTTTTTGTGTGTACATTTGTATGCTATGGCATGTGTGTAGGTCAGAGGATAACTTGTGAAAGTAGGTGTTTTCCTTCTATCATATGGATCTTAGGGATTGAATTCAGGCCATCAGTCATTGCAGCAACTATCTTTACTTACAAGCAATTTCAACAGATCCATAGAACATTTATATTTATTGGTTTTTATTTTCATGTATGTATGTATGTATGTATGTATGTATGTATGTATGTAATGTAATGTAAGTATTTGCTTATTTAGAGATAGGGTCTCATTTAGTAGCCATGGTTGGCCTGGAACTTACTATGCAGACTAGGCTTGGCCTCTAGTTCATAGATATTCACTTGCCTTTGCCTTCTGAGTGCTGAAATTAAAGGTGCATGCAACCGTGCCTAGTTCTGTTTTTAAACACTAATTTTTAAATGTCATTTGTGTTTTGAAATTGAAATGTAATTGTATCATTTTACCCCTTCTCTCTCCAATTCCTTTTACACATCCCCATTTTGCCTGTGTGTGTTTCAGGGCTGACCACTTGGTGTTGGATTAACCAGTTGGGGGTTGAGCAAGGCTATTTTCTCTTGCTCTCAGTATTCCTTACTTGTCTGTAATTCCTCCTGTAGGGTTGGGCCCATGAGATTTCCCCCTTTCATGTTATCATGTCTGTTGGTGTTATCCTTGTTTGGGCAGCCATGTTGTTGAGACTTCATGGATACTTCCCTGATATTTTAGGAAAGGAAATCTCATAGCAGACATCCTGTTCCTTTGGATCTTACAATCTGCCCCCTCTTTCTCAATGTTCCCTGAACTTGGGTGCAGGAGCTGTGTTGAAGGTGGATCAGTTGAGGCTGGGCTGTTTGTTGTTGTTTGTCTTTTACTCGTTTTTTGGGGTCCCGCCACCCAGCTCCCAAATAAATCACACACAGAGGCTTATCCTTAATGATGAATACCCGGTCTTAGCTTGGCTTAGTTTCTAGCTAGCTTTTCTTAACTTTAAATTATCCCATCTACCTTTTGCCTCTGAGCTTTTCCCGTTCTCTTACTTCTGTAAATCTTACTCTTACTCTGTGGCTTGCTGTGTAGCTGGGTGGTTGGCCTCTGGAGTCCTCCTCTTTCTCTGGTTACTTTGTCTCTCTTCCTTCCAGATTTCTCCTTCTATTAATTATTTCTGCCTGCCAGCCCTGTCTATTTCTCTGTCTTGCCTCACTATTGGCAGTTCAGCTCTTTATTAGACCATCAGGTGTTTTGGACAGGCACAGTAACACAGCTTCACAGAGTTAAACAAATGCAACATAAACAAAAGTAACACACCTTAAAACAATATTCTACAACACTGGATACCACATGAGCACTTTTGATCAGTTGTGGTTTTCAGTAATGGTCTCTGTTGGGCTAGTTTTTGGTGCAAGGTGTTTGTTTGGTGCACTTCGTTTAAAGTTTTAATTTTATTATTTTCAATTATGTGTAGGATGTGTGCCTGCGTGTGGCCATGTGCACATGATGCCTGAGGCGTCAGAGCCCCTGGAGCTGGAGTTATAGAAGCTTATGATTCATTCATATGACACAGGTGCTGAGAACTGAACCCAGATGCGCTGGAAGAGCAGCAAGTGCTCTTAGCCACTGAGTCATCTCTCCAGCACCCCTCTTTCTCCCCACCCCTGGAACATTTTTGAGCTCCACATAGAAACATCTGACAGGACAGGGCTGGATAGATTCCCAGGAGAAAAGTGTGGGCCGGTTATCAGAAAACCACCGGAGAGATTCCGTTATCTCTCCTGTGCTTTTATTAGCAACAGGCATGGTTTTATCTTTGAAATGCTGGCTGTGGTCTAAAATGTGCTGTCGTTACTACCAACCTTCATGCCAACTTCTGAGTGTGATGACGTTTTTATGAACAAAACCAGGACTCCTCAATGAAATAAAATAGAAATCTCTTAAGAACAAAGCTGAGTTAACCCTGGCTGCTAATCTTTTAGTCTAATTTTGGGAGATGGAAACATTGTCTGTTCTATAACCTATGACCCCTGTGAATTTTTAGTACACACTTTTACTTGTGTGAGTGATGTTAGTGAGTTATGATGAGAAATTTGGTGAATTATCAGCGTACTATTTAGTTGTGTATACGGGTATATATATATATATATATATATATATATATATATATATATATGTATTTGACCAAGGGAGGACCCAAGGAAGATTTATATAAGGAAAAGAGAAGGAGGAGAGAGAGAAAAAACCCTCATTCAGGCCACATAGAAAAAGGAAAGCTCTTGTGAACACTTTCTGGGTAAGTGCATTACCTGGCATTAAAATATTAGTTTAGCTTCCTACATTGGGTGAGCTAGCTGGGGCGGTGCTGGAGAGCTCACTCTGGTGGTGATGATGAGGGAAAGCTGGTGGGCCCAGGCCCAGAACCAGGACTATGAGGTAGCCACCCCAACATCTACCTCATCTATGGGACCTGCTGGAGTGTGTGAGGGGGCCAGACCGGCAGATCCAAATCTACAGGATCTCCATGATACAAGGCAATAGGATATTAAGAGTAATCCTAGTATCAACAGTTTAGCAGAAGCCAGAGGCCTCGAACCAGACCAACGGCTCATTGCAATGAAGGCTTACAAGTAAAGATGTATGGATTAAAGGATATACTGTGTGACTCACTATTGGTGGCCTTTGGAGAGCCTGCTCCAAGGCCACCTCCACAGTATGCAAAAAAAAAAAAAAATCTACAAATGTGGTGAGGGATAGATGTTTTCTCTTTGAGGGGAAAAATGAGGAAACGCATACACTTTCTGATGATAACTTTCTCTTTTATTTCATCTCAAAAAAATCCTCTTTGAAAATCTTTCTTGCTCTCTCTCCTGCCTAGCTACTCATGTTCTCCCCTCAGCTCCTTCTGCACACACACATATACCTCACTCACACACTCTACTGCTCACCCTGCCACTTACTGCCCAGCTGCTTTTCACAGCTCCTCTACAGAGCTTTGCACAGTCCCCCTCACAGTCAAACTCTGCACAGTTATGACTTACATTTGCAAGGTCACAAAGCTTTTCTTGAATAAACAATCAGAGACAGAGCCAAACTGATTCAGGTAAGGAATCACATGGTTTCTCCCAGGCTAAGAAGGTCACATTGACTGGCCAGTGAGTAACACTTGGCCAAGCACGTAGCCTGAGTGGTTAGCGTTCCCGGATAGAAAATGCCATTGAAATTCAGGACTAGCAATAAACAATTAGTTGGCTGAACCTTGAGCCTAGGAGTACGTGAAGTTAATTACTGTAAGGGGTTATGTCCCAGTGTAAACAGCCTGACCTTGATTTAGCAATAAACACCTGGGAACTAGTCTTTGTGTATTTTCTGCAAGGGCAGCTTAGTCTATTTTGAATTTGTTCTGAAATCTAAAATTAGCTATCGTTGTGACTGGGAACACTGTTACTCTCCTGAGTCAGCAAAGAAAAACATTCTGGTATTATTTCTATTTATCAGAATTATACAGCTTAAGCAGAAGTCATCTTCCTGAACATCCACAGCTATAAGTGTGGCCAGAGATGTAAAACACACTACCAATGGACTGTGGAAAGAACCCCACAGCTGTTCGTTTTTTTGTTTTTTATTTTTTTTAGGGAGGTAAGTGGTGGCACATGAGAACGTTATAGACAGAAAACAACCGGTTTCCATAGCCAGTGACCCCATGGACTTTTCCTAGTGGGGCTCCCCTACAGAGAGTTATTCATTTGATGGGACGACCTGTTAATTACTAGTTGTCACCTGCTGTATACTCCCCCAGCCTCCTGCAACTCACTAGGCCACACTACAGCTTCCATGATGAGAGTTATTTGTTTTGTTTCATTTTCTTGGAGGGAGGTTTACTTCTGAATTTTGTTTTGATGGGGAGATTGAAAGGGCAGAGGGCAGAGGGCAGGGGATAGGGAGATGAGTGGGATCAGGGTGCATGATGTGAAATCTGCAAGGAATCAATAAAAAGTTAAAAAATGTAGTTTAGAAGGTACAGTGTGCCAACCTGGGCCTCTGCTTACATCTTTAACTGGGAGGAGGGCTCAACCATGGAGACTGAGCCTCAACCTGGGGGATCTGATGTTAAATTCATTTGTGTAGTTTCATAATTGAATTGAATTAAGAGGCACCCAACTAAAGTCCTCTATCACAGAATGGCTTGCTTGGTGTGTGGCAAAACCTTTACACATCTGGTGTGTAAAGTGATGCATAATGGAAATGCTTAGCAGGAAAAAAAGAAGTCTGAATTTTTCCTTCTCTATCTTTTGAGCCAGACCCCAAATCATTCCTAAACTCTTCGCTTTCTGAAGCCCGTACCTTGCTTCCATATCTACCCTTCTTCAAATACTTGCTAATAAATCTATCACCATGTCTCCATATCCTATATAGTGGTTACTTTTCTTAAGGTTTAATATTTTTGAGGTCTTAGTATATTTTTGACATAAATTCTCTCTCAGATGAATACTTGATGAAGACTTTCTCCCATTCTGTTCATTCATTCACTTCACAGCTTCCTTTACTGCACTGGTTATTTTTAGCTTCTCATGATGCAATTTGTTGATTGTTGGTCTTATTTCCTGTGCTAACAGAATCTTATTCACAAAGTTCTTAGCTGTGCCTGTAAGTTGAATTGTGCTCACCCCTTTCTCATCTAACAGTTTCAGAGTATAAGATATAATTTGAGGTTCTTGATCCATTTGAAGTTGAGTTTTATGTAGAATGAGAGATAAAGATCTAGTTGTATTTTTCTGCATTTTGAAATCCCACTTTTCCAAGCACAACTTGTTGAAAATGCTCTTTTTCCAGTGTGTATTTTTGGTATCTTGGTCAAAAATCTGGTAATTGTAATTTTGTGGACTTGTATCTGAGTCCTAAATTCTGTTCCATTGGTTTGAGTGCCTGTTACACCTCATTTCCATGCTGTCTTTATTAGTGCACTCTGTACTATGGTTTGAAATCAGGTACGGTGATATCCCTTGCAGTACTTTTGTAGTTGTTCAGGATTAGTTAGTCTAGTCTTGGTCTTTTGTCCCTCCATATAATTTTTTTTTTATGTCTGTAAAGAGTGACATAGGGATTTTGATTGGCATTGGGTTGAATCTGTGGTTTGCTTTTGGTAAAACGGTCATTTCCACATTAATTTTTCCGATTCATAAGCATGAAATGTCTTCTGTCTTCCAGTGCCTTCCTGAATTTCTTTCCCCAGTGTCTGAAAGTTTTCATTATAGATATCTTTTGTTTCTCTGGTTAAGTTTATTCCCCAGGCATTTTTATTTCTTTTTTGTGGTTATTAATGGAGTTGTTTCCTGTTTTGGGAATCTTAGATGGTCTTTTAATTAAAAAAAAAAACAACCCAGAGCCAGATATTAGGGTGAAAGCTGAAAGATCAGAGAAGCAGAATAACCAGCCACTAGGTCTTACCTCTATGAAATCCTCAGCCCAAAGAGAGTGAGTTCCTGTTTCCTCATGCCTCATATACCTTTCTCTGTCCAGACATCACTTCCTGGGATGAAAAGCATGTGTGCTTTCCAGTACTGGGATTAAAAGTGTGTGCCACCACTGCCTGGCTCTGTTTCCAGTGTGACCTTGAACTCACAGAGATCCAGATGGATCTCGGCTTCCCAAGTGATAGGATTAAGGGTGTGTGCCACCACTGCCTGACCTCTATGTCTAATCTAGTGGCTGCCTCTGTCCTCTCATACTCATGCAAATTTATTAGGGTACACAATATATCACCACAGTTTCCTTTATTTCTCTTTCAGTCTGTCATTGATACATAAAAATGTTACTGAATTTTGTGTGTTAACCCTTCATTCTACCACTTTAATAAAGGTAGTTGTCAGCTCTAGTTAGCCATCAGGGAAATGCAAATTAAAAGTTCTTTAAGATTTCACCCACCCCCGTCAGAAGGGCTATTATCGGGAATACAAATAGCGTCTAATGTTGGAATGGGTGTGGTGAAAGGGGAACACTTATTCCCTCTTGGTGGGAGTATAAACTAATGTAGTTACTTGGAAATCAGACCGGATGGTTACCCTTTTGTCCTTGAAAAACATAGAAATAGAACTGCCATATGACCCAGTTATACTATTCCTGGGAATGTATCCAGTGAACTTTGCAGCCTATGGTAGAGACACATATATCCATGCTCATTGCTGCTCTATTCACAATATCCTGAAAAATGGAATCAGCCTATATGTCCATCAGCAGATAAATGAGGTGAGAATTCTAAAGGACAAGAAAATTTGACACAAACACACAATGGGATAGTGTGGTGGTATTGTGTTCGCCAAAATATTGTGTACCTTAATAAACTTATCTGGGGTCAGAGACAGAACAGCCACAATGTTAAACATGAGGTTAGGGAGTGGTGGCACACACCTTTAATCCTAGCATTCCAGAGGCAGAAATCCATGTGTTCAAGGATACACCCAAGCATGGTGACCAACGCCTTTAATCCCAGAAAGCACACCTTTAATCCCAGGGAGTGGTGGTAGAAAGCAGAAAGGTATATAAAGCGTGAGGACCAGAAACTAGAGGCATTTGCCCAGAGAGGCATTTAGCCTGGAGAAGCATTTGGGCTGGTTAATCATTCAGGCTTCTAGCAGCAGTTCAGCCGAGACTCATTCGGATGAGGACTCAGAGGCCTCCAGTCTGAGGAAACAAGACCAGCTGAGGATCCGGCGAGGTGAGATAGCTGTGGCTCGTTCTGGTTCTCTGACCTTCCAGCATTCACCCCAGTACCTGGCTCAGGTTTGTTTTATTAATAAGACTTTTAAGATTCATGCAACAGGATAGTACTCAGATGCAAAGAAAAATGAATTATGAAATGTGCAAGTAAATGAACAGAACTGGAAAAAAGTATTGAATAAGGTAATTCAGGCCAAGAAAGACAAATACCTGCCATATGCTCTCTCTCATATGTGAATTCTAGCTTCCAGCTTCTAGTTTTTGGAGCACAAATGGAAGTCAGGAAAGTAGAAAGAGGTCTTTGTGGGGTATAAGGGGCATGTTAAGGGAAACTAGATAGAAGATCATAAGTAAAATGAATGTAGCATGGTAGAATACTGAGAAAAGCTTAAATAGAAAAGAGTATGGGAGTATGGGATAAACCAGGGATTGGGTGAAGGGGGGGGCTGGCTCAAGGGAAGGGGCATATGAAAAGCCATGTGGATCTACTGTCTAACAATCCAACTTAAAGACAGTAGAACACATGTGGAAAGAGAGAAGGAGAGGACCCTGGGGATTAAAGGATTAAGTAGGGATGAGGCAGGGGAATTGGGGAGAGGAAGCAATTGTGGGCGAATTAATCAAAGCTAAGGATATGTGAAAAAGCCTTAGGGAAATGATGTGGGATATCCTTCTGTATGCTGTGAACATGTGTTGCTCTCATTGATTAATAAAAAAACTGACAGACTGGTAGCCGGGCAGGAAGTTAGGTAGGAAAGCCAACCTGAGAATGCTGGGAAGAAGAAGGGTGGAGCCAGGAGTTGTCAGCCAAACACAGAGGAAGCAAGATGAGAATGCTACACTGAGAAAAGGTACCAAGCCACATGGCTAAGCATAGATAAGAATTATGCAATACTTTCAGTGTAAGAGCTAGTTAGTAATAAGCCTGAGCTACTGACCAAGCATTTATAAGTAATATTAAGCCTCCATCCAATTATTTGGGAAGTAGCCACTGGATATTTGGGAACAGATAGGCAGGAGAGAAACTTCCGCCTACAGGGAAACCCACTAGTTAGAGAACTAATTTCTAAATACAACTTTAGAATAAGGAGTTTGAAAACCAACACAAAGATGTCCTTGCTTAGTATCTGATGGGGCTGTGTATCAGCCATGAAACACCATAAGACACTGATTTTGAAGTTTACCCATATACTTTTTGGTGAGAAAAAAATCATGGAAACATGGAGTTGGTGAAGATTGAGGGTAAATTGTACAGTTCTCTTGTCCAAATTTATCTTTTAAAAAACAGTCTGTCTGTAATATTAATTTCTTGTTTTAACTTTCATTTTTATTTTATGTGTATAGGTGTTCTGCCTGCACACTTGTCTGTGCACTATGTACACATACAGTGGCCAGAAGAGGACATCAGATTCCCTGATACTGGAGTTATAAATGATTGTAAGTCACCATGTGCATGCTGAGAATTGAACCCGGGTCCTCTGGAAGAGCAGCCAGGAAAATATCTCAGTTGGTGAAGTGCTTTCTGCATAAGCAGGAAGATCAGAGGTCAATCAGGAGAACCCACATGAAATAAAAAAATAAGCAAATAAATACATAAAAGCAAGCTGACATTCATGCTCTGGGGAGGCAGAAATAGGAAGATCCCTATGGCTTGTTAGCGAGGCAGTATGACTGGATCAGTGAGCCCTGGATTCACCACAAGACCTTGTCTTGGAAAATAAGGTGGAGAGTGACAGATGAATGGACCCAATGTTGACCTCTGCCTGCCACATACATGTTCACATTCATTCATATGCAGTGGAATTGAGATAATTGGAGGGATGATGGACCCAAGTGACATTCTCATAGTGATTATTAAAACAAAATGTTTGAGTAAGTGAATCTTGCTGTATTATTAAGATCAAGCCCATGGTTCTCAGCATGTAGCTTAGGAATCCCTGTATTAGTTGTGTTCCTCCATACTGTGAACAAACATCTTATAAAAGCAACTTAAGGGAAGGAAGAAGGGTTTACTTTGGCTCATGATTTGAGGAGATACACTAAGGGGAAGGAATGGCATCAGGCAGTCCATTTGTGGCAGCAGCTTAAAGCTCCTCACCTTCTCACATCTTAGGAAACAGGAAGTAGAAGGGATGGAAGTTAGGGTGGGCTGTAAACCTCAAGGCCTGACATGCAACGACTCATTTCTTCTGCTGGGCTCCACTTTTCAAGCATCTACAGCGTTCCAAAAACACCAACTGGAGGCCAAATGTTCAAACACATGAGTCTGTGGGGGATGTTCACATCTAAACCATAGCAACCACTAAAATCCTTTCATGAGGTCAGTGAGGTCAAACCATTTTCATGGCATTACCAACCTGTTCTGGGCTTTTTTTCTATCTCACTTTCTTATGGGTATAAATTGAGTTGTCAGATGTTTGGTGATATGTGATGTGTGCAATGGACTGAATGAAGATACAGAATATGAGAATCCCACTATCTCATATTACCAGACATCAGCTCAGATTTGCATAGTTGTAAAACCAATGCTACTCTTCTTAGTAATTTTAGAATTTTTTTTCAATTATGATACATTTATCTTAATATGTAATGGGATCACTATTGCTATGTTGAAAACAGTTTATAAAAATTTTAAAAGTTTCTTAGTATGACATAGCTAAAGTCATAAATACACAAACATTTGGGTTCTTTGTTTTTAAAAAGAATTTTCAGACCAAAACAACTGAGGAGCACTGCTTACATTAATGGGTCGGGCACATTAAGAATCCAGTGCTCTCTAGTCCCAGAACAATAAAAAAGACTTTCTAATTAATCTTCAATAATTTCAACAAGAAAAAGCCAATGGTGATGATGTAGGTGCTTCCTGATACTTTTGTAGGAAACAAGAATCAATATGCAGAGACTAAAGTGCTATTTCACAAAAAATAATTACATCTGGGCATGCTTTAACCCAAGGACATGGATTGTAAATGTAATTAGAACACAATTTCTCAAATATTATTCTGTTTCTTTAGTGGAGCAAAGAGCCTCTCTCTACAGCAAAGAGTAAGGAGAACTGCCTGTTGGGATTTCCCTATCAGGCTTCTGTAACTGTAGCTATACTACACACTCCTACTTCTTTTTTGCCTTCTGGAAGAGACACTCCACATTCCGAATCCTTGAATTGGGATCTTGATTTTGCCATTTGCTTGCTGTGTGGTGTTGACTGGGAAAATAACTTCTTTCTCTTAGCTCTAGTTTTCTCATGGAGTTAGGGACAGAACACCATTTGGTTCCTTCTTAAGATATCCAAGTCTGAAGTGGATTGGGGAAGGGAGTGAGAACAGAATATGACATTTAGAGAGCCCATGAAGTGATGGTAGACTTTTGTTTGCTCAAACAGAGGCCAGTAGGAACCTAGGAGAGGTTATAGGGAATCTGGTATGCAAAATTCCAACAGGGGTTAAAAGGCAGGAACAGGTCCCGTAGCAGCACAGTTGAAATTTACTTGAGAAAGTGGCTCCAAAAGGATCCGCCACTCCTCAATGAAATAAAACACTCCATAGGATCAAGTGGCCACTTTCAGGCAGGGACATGGGGAGGACCCTTTATCAGCTGTGGTTGAGTTTGACATGTTGTCTTAAAGGAAAGAGAGATGGACTAGCTGTGTTTCTCATGGGCTCGTAGCTTCTCTTGTTAGGTTGTGGATTTGAATCTATTTATATGTAAAAATGACATGGTATGGTTGATATTATCAACTTGACAGGATCTAGAATTACCTAGGAAACAAACCTCTCGACATGCCTGTGAGGGACTATCTTGATTAGGTTAACTGAGGTAGAAGACTCATCATTTAAGCGGGTGGCACTGTTCCCTGGGCTTCGGTCCTGGACTGCCTACAAAAAAGAAAGCCAGCTGTGCACAGGCAAGTATTGTTCTCGGCTTTCTGGCTGGAGGTGCAATGTGACCCGCTGCCTCAAACCCCTGCTTCTGAGACTTCCTTGCCCTAAAGAACTGTACCCTCAAACTGTGAGCCAAAACAAACTCTTTCTCCCTTAAGTTGCATTGACTAGGATACACTTTCTTTGCATCAGGAAAATAAACTAAGACCCAATGTCTTATATCCCCTTATATAGTCATGCAGAGATCCAGCCTTGACTTTGGATTGAGAACCAGCACTGTCTTTGCTACATGGTCCCAGAAGTCTTCCACCTTCCCACTTTCCCTTCAGCCAGTCAATCACATCAAAACTCTTGAATCAGAGTGATGCTCCATTTCATATGCATGCATTTGTCCCTTTACTTGGATGGTTCCTTCCTGAACAAGGCTGGCTAATCTTCTAGTTCTCATTGAAGTCTCATTTTCTTAGAGCCATCTTCTCTGAAGGTGGAAGTGCGTTTGCAGTTCCTCTGCTGCGGTGGTTTGAAAGAGAAGTGTCCCCAACGGGCTCAGATTTGAAACTTGCTCCATAGCTGGTGGTGGTGTTTAGGAAAGCAGGGAAGTCGCAAGATGCCAGGAGCTTTAGGGGATGTGGCCTTATTGGAGAAAGTAAGTGAGCGAGAGTTGAGAGCCTTGTGCCACTCCAGTTTGCTCTCTCTGGTCAATGCTCACTGTTAAGGATGTGTGCTCTCAGCTTGCTCTTCTGGTCACCATGGCTGCTACTTCCTGCCATTTTGCCTACCATGATAGACTTTTACCCCTGTGCAACCAGAAACCAAAATAAACTCTTTCTTTTATACTTTGCTTTTGGTCATGGTGCTTTATCACAGCAACAGAAAAGTAATTAATGCATCTGCCATCATTATTCTTTCTCTCACAGAAGCTTGTTTTGTAAATTCATGCCACCTATTGTATATTGTTATTCTTGAGACCTTGTTTTGGAAAGTTAATTGGCATTCTATCAAATAATATGTATATACAATTAAAATGGTAAAATGTTTATGATGGAAACAACACTAATTTGTACTAATTCCCACCTTACTTGGTCCTGATCACTGGATAAATAGCCTCTAACTCTTATATGCTGTATTTTGTGGCTAGAAATGATGAAAAACTGATCTTTTACGCATGTTTTCATTTCCCCTCTTCCCTAAATATTTATTTCATAAATATTGGATAAATCAGAATCAGTATTCATGGTTTGATGATAATATAAATATTATCCATTAAATTAACCTTGTGGAATATTATGGCTATTCTTTTTGTAGAGCTACTTCTTAAGCTAAAAATTCCTTCTTTATAAACAGATGGTGTTTTCATGTTTCTTATCTTCAAAAAATCTTATTTCATCAGTTAATGTCACTTTTCCTTTTAAATAAGAGGCTTACATTTTTTGTAAAGGACCATACTGACCACAGAAGTAGGTAGAGTCCAAAGACACAGCTCCACACTGCTGCCAGTAAGAGCTGGAAGAGATCTCTATCCTGGGTCAAGCCAGGAGCCCTCACTTTCTTGCAGAAATATTTTTTAAATGAGTTGGAGTTTACCTAGATGAGAGCCCACATATGTAAGCATGGGTTTTATAGAAAGGGAAGCATTGAGCAAAAGGAGGGCATACACCCAAGAGCATGGGTGTGGGCTTCTCTGTAACAGCCATGTGTTGGATTTGGGAAGCTTCTGAAGTTATATTTTTAATGGTTGCTAAAGAGCATAGATGAGATTATAGAGTGCTTCCTTACTGGATAGGTTTCAGCTGACAAGGTAAAACCCAACCTCACAAGGAATTAAAATATGTTTTTACTAAAAATAAAGTGTGTAATCTTGGTTGTGAAATTTCCAGAAAATTGCAAGTTCACAAGTGAGAAAGAGTAAGGTCATTTTTGGATTGTCATATATGCTCAGGCCCTAAGCATGGAACACTGTTATTTTAATACACTTATTTGGACATACCTTAAATAAAAGGACTATTCTGCTGGGCGGTGGTGGCGCACGCCTTTAATCCCAGCACTCGGGAGGCAGAGGCAGGCGGATCTCTGAGTTCGAGGCTAGCCTGGGCTACCAAGTGAGTTCCAGGAAAGGCGCAAAGCTACACAGAGAAACCCTGTCTCGAAAAACCAAAAAAAAAAAAAAAAAAAAAGGACTATTCTTTCTATTTAGTTACCTGTGCTAGTACACTTGACTTTCAGTTGACAAGAGACTTCAACTAGACTCCAGGGTAAGAGATGCCTTTCCCTTTTAAGGTCCCCTTGATTTTGTCTTTCCATCCCACCTCAATTTGACAAATATTTCTAGGATTATTTTAGTCCAGAGAGTCTGTAGCAGCTATACTGATTTCACTGTTTGGAGGAAAAAGGTCATGGCTAGTATGTTATTGAACTGTAATCTAGAAAGAAATAAGCATGGCTATGTCCCAATAAAATGTTATTTAAAGATACATTCTTCAAACAATGGGCAAAGTTTGGCTTGTAGACTGGAGTTTCCTTACTCTACATAAAATTAGTCTTGATAATTTTATTTTTATTTCTTTTTTCTACAGGCCTTTTCTGGAGCCCTCCACTCAGTTGCTCTGACTGTGTTTGTCCTTCTCTTTGCATCCTGCCATGCTGGCTGGCATCCTGTGACTTCACTGCTTTCCTGCTTTTGGACTCCTTGGCTCTTAGCACCCCCCCCCCCCATCTTCTCCTTTCTAGCTTTGCTCCTTTGTTCAGTTGTGGTTTTTTTTTAGCAACTTCCTGAAAATGAGGGTGTGTCTAGGAGATAAAATATCTGAAAATGTCCAAATGTTCCCATGATATTTGTAGATAGTTTAGATAAGTGATGGATTCTTGATTACATATTTCCTCTGGATTTTTCAAGGCCTTCTCCAGCTATTTTTTTTTTAACTTGGAGCATTTCTGATAGAGGTCTGATTTCCATTCTGATTTTATTTGTACATGATCTTAACTCTTCTGTCTCCATCCTCACCTCCTTGGGTTCTGAGATTCCTGGTAACACATTAGCAGCGTGGTCATTTTCAGACCTGTGTCCTCTGTGTCTGACAGATGAGCTGGAGTTTCTGGCTCCTCTGCCTTCTGATTATGAGTGACTGCTGGGCTTTCTGGGGCCAAAGGCAGAAGGAGTCTATGGGCTTCAGCTTTCCTGTGCTCAGGTCTTACTCCTTGCTTCTGTGGGGCATTGGGTCTCTGGGAACCTTGACATATGGAATGATTTTGTTCAGTATATTCTTCTGGGCCCTTTAAATTAGCTTCCCTTTACCATCAATCACTATCCATACATCTATTTATCTTGTCTTCAATAATTTAATTAAACATGACCATTCACTTACACCTTAAAACAACTTTTTGAGGGGTTTAATTTCTCAGGTGAACAAAAGATAAATGCTGGTATTAAAATTGTCATATTTAACTACAAGTTCATTTACATGAGTTTCCTTACCTAAAATCTGTCTGCTCTCCCCTCCCTCCACTAGCAAGATGCTGTGTCTATTTGTTTACCCGCTGTATCCTTCATAACAACTCAAAGGGGCATCCTATAACTGTGTGGTGTGAGTGGGAGAGCCAGTGGGGATTGAACCTAGAGTTTTGTGCTTGTAGGCAGATGCCCTACAACTGAGCCACAACTGTGTGTTGATTAAAGAAATATGCATTAAGTGAAATTATTTGACAAGAGGTAGTCTGGGAGAAGATGCTTGAAGAGAAAGCTGAACTTGGATGATGATGGGTACCAGACTCAGCACAATGTATTTGAATGAACTATTAAAAGTTCATGCATGGTGTCTCCTTAATGGTATAGGTGACAGTGTAGCTTGTTTTGGCCAAAAGGAGTCAGGAAGACCTTTTTCGTGTGTCTGTGGTAAGAAGGCTATTTTCACGGAGTATCATGCAGTGAAATATGATGGTGTAAACTGGTGAGCAGAGAGTTTGTGAAGGAGCAATCCATAGGACCTAAGGTGTGGTCCTGTATTGAGACTTCCAGATGCTCTCAGTAACTGCTGGTTCCAGGGGCACAAAGGAAGAGCCATGCAAAGGGTTTGAGGAGCATGGGAGACAAGCAGAATTTTGTTCTTCCAATAGGGGCAGTAAGAAAACATGCAAGTAGAAATGTTTAGCAGACATCTAGCAGAACATGGGGATGTGGATGAGAATTTGAAGGAGAGAGTAACATGAAGAGATGTGGTTACCCTCTGAAGTTCATGTAACTGGCAACTGGCAGGCTTGGAACACTAGAAGTCAGGCCTGCCTAAGCCCACAACTCACGGGTCACTACAAGTATGTATAGACTAAAACTTTGTCAGCTCGAGGCTTGGAAGAACAGAGGATGGGATTGGCTTTGGGGGAAACTCCCATTTACCAAGGCAAGTGCCTTCCCACAATTGACGATGCAAATACTGTAGAGACCAAATGAGATGTGAATGAAGATTACTGACGCTCTCCCTCACCAGGGTGTGGTCCACAGGTAGAACACGGGCCAAGTAGGCTCTTGGCTAAGCCTGAGGCCACTCCAGCTTTCACTCAGACGGCTTCTGCAATAGCACTGGCTGCACTTTCTAGTGTTACCCTTTCTACCATGCCCACTGATACGACTCAAGCCAGAGAAACCTGTGGTCAAGCAGTAATTCTCAGAACACAAGTGGGGCTGACATCCTGTCTGCTTTTCTCCTTACTCTGGCTCAGCAGCTCGGCTTGAGAAGACCACAGAGAAGCACAGTCTGTAGTTTTCTGAGGTGCTCTGGGCAGAGAAGGGCGCTGCACTCTGGTTCTTCTCTCCCCGCCTTCCACTCCCTTGGGCATGCCATTGGGTTCACGGCTTAGGCTGGGGGAGGAAGAAGAAGCAGACACCTTAGGTGTGGAGGCGTAGAGTGTGTAGGTTGTGAAACAGTATGTGAGAAGCCTCCAGAACCAGCAAAGAAAGTTTTGTTTCTGGAATTTGTAATTCATGGTTTTCACACTCAACATTTCTGTTACTTGAAATCGTGATAAAAATCTATGTCATCCTATGGGCTTGCACATATGTTTTATATGAAACAGAAATTGTAATTCTATTATGGTTTCCTCTTCTTAAACAAGGTTTAATTTTGTGAAGAGCCAAGTAGCATGGCAGGGCTGAATCATAGGAAATGTGGGCATGCCTGTTCTACACCACGATTACGACACCCTGGCATTTAGTCTTGGGCTCTTGCTGAAAAGGGTACTCCCTGATCTTGGGGATTGTTCCCTTTCTTCAACCAATAGAGTCTCTTTAATTTTGTATGTCAGACAAAAGCATGAGTCCTGTGTTTGAATCTCTTTCTTTTGTCCTTACTGGCTTGTAGTGTTGAGACAGTTACTTGGCCTCTTTGAATCTCCATTGTCTCATTCTAAATGTAGATAAGAAGATTATCTTTAAACACACACACACACACACACACACACACACACACACACACACAGGAGAGTGGGGAGGCAGATTGCACTTAGTAGGTGCTGAAATCATGTTAACTGTTACCTTTCAACAATGTTGGAAAGTTTTCTCTTTTTCTCTTGATGGTTGCTGACTCACAAAAAATGGAAAAAAAATCAATTTACTGTACATTATAAATTCAAGGGAGAGAATTGTAGGTGTTTATGTTTTGGATTTTATTTTTAGACCTTACAAAAATATTCCATCCACTGGATTTTGACATTAAGAAAGAAAAAAACATTATTTATATCTGAGTCAGTAATGACAAAGTGAAAATATTACATGTGTGATTTCAGTTCTATAGCATAGGTATTTAAAACAAAAAGATATGTGTATATATATATACATATATATGTATACACACATATGCATACACACACATATGTGTGTGTGTAGAGAGAGAGAGAGTAGAAGGAAAAAGAAAGGAGAAAGTAGGAAACACAAGTATGGATGAGTTATCAAAGACTTGACCATGGTGAGAGACAATGGACTTAATGTGCCACTGTTTGCAGCTCAGTGGCTTTAGTTTTACTGAACTGGTATCTGATTTATGAATACTAGGGTCATGTATTTGTGTTGCTTCCATTTTTGAAACTTATTAAACTATCTTCTTCCATCTCTTTCTTTTCACCCTTCCTCCATGCTTCTTTCTTTCTTCACTTATTTTTCCTTCCTCCAAGTTACCCATCTCACACATCTACCCACCTACCCACCCATCCTATCCATTCACCATCTAACCTTCCTTTTACCTATACCTCCAACCCATTCATTTACCTAGCAACCTGTGCATCCACCCCACTCACCTACCATCCATCCACTTATGTATCCATTGACCCTACCCATCCATCTATACATTTGTCAACCCATCCATTAATTATTTTATCTTCTGAGTTAATAAACTACTAAATACATTTGATCTATTTGGTCCTGTCCTAGGTACCAGTGATGTAAGTGCTCAAGCCAATGAAACCTTTCAATAGTTCATGGCTTACAGAAAAGATAGTCAAGTAAACAAACAGAACAACAGTGGAGTATAATGAATAACTGATACAGATGTGGAATGGCAGACAACTCCATAAAGGATGTGCTCCTGAACTGGGTCTCAGAGAAAATAAAATAGTTTGTTAGGCAATCAAGGTTTCTAGGTACTGGAGAGTTTTGGAATGTGTTATGAGCAGAGTAAAATTCTTAATAATATTTGAAGAAACATGGTGCTCTCTGAACAGAAAATCAGTTTATTTGAAACAGTTCTTTGTGTTCATCAAACCAGTATAATAGATAGTTAAGCTTCTGACTGTTGGAGGCAGATAGATTTGAACTAAAGTTTGATTGATTAACATGGCTTTGGTCAAACTATTGAAACTCCATAGGCTCTACCCTCTTTATATTTAACAGAGGCATGGAAGTCAAGAGTGTCATAAGTAGAGTATATTGAGAGAACACAGGGAACAACTCTGTGCATTGCTCTGCACAGAAGAGACCCTCAAATTGTACCTAGTTTTAAGATCTCAACATATTGGATCTTTGGTTTAGTGGAGTCCTGATGGCATGGGGAACAAATCAGATGAGGGGGAGAAGAGGCCTTCTTTTATGCTGAATCTTTAGGAAACTTCTCTGAATCATAGCAACACATTTGGTGACATGGAAAATGTCCTTCGAGTTCACTTCCCTCTGTTTACTTTGGCTTGTGTGAGTTCAAACAGAGGATGTTTACCATCTATGTTGCTAACTACCACTTGCTGAAAAAAAGGCTAAAACATAAACTTGTGAGACCAAAGCTCTTTGGAAGGCCATGGACCATACATTCAGCACAGAGCTGTTTCTAAGAATATAACTGAGCAGCCCAGGGTTGAATGAAAAGGACATTGTAGCTCTGGCTCTGGTTGGTGGAACAGACCCTCAAGTCTGAGTTACAGAAAGCAAATAAATGGACTGGGGATAAATAGCAGTGGTAGGGAACTTACCTAGTATACACTAGGTCCTAGGTACAACCCCTAATGCCAGGGGAGAAGGGGGCAGAGAGGAGCCATTTTTTTTTCGAGACAGGGTTTCTCTGTGTAGCTTTGTGCCTTTCCTGGATCTCACTCTGTAGACCAGGCTGGCCTCGAACTCACAAAGATCTGCCTGCCTCTGCCTCTGCCTCCCAAGTGCTGGGATTAAAGGCATGCGCCACCACCACCTGGCCAAGGAGCCATTTTAAATACAAGGCAATCTGCAGTCAGCTGTTCCTTTTTATAAATGGAAACACTTAATTACTAGGAGAGTTGGGCAACAATTCATAATCATAGACTATGTCTCTAGTTAAGAATTACTCCTTCTGGGGTATGAGTCCAAGAAAGTTGTTTGTAGTCTTTGGTGTGCATAAGGGTCTCCTTGGTAGAACACAGAACCCTGTCTCCTACCCTTGACTTTCTGACTCTGTATGCCTAGGATGGGGCTCAAGAAGCAGTGTTTTCTTAACTTCCTAGGCAGTGCTAATGCTATTCTCCCAGAGAGGTCATATTGAGAGCCACTGACTCAGGAAGAGGGGATTAAACTCTTTTAGCATTCCCCCAATGATCCACCTCCCCCAGCCACTCTTCTTTTATGTGGTTCCTAGGTATATTTTTTATGGTGCACAGGAACATAATATCAATGAATACTAGAGGGAGGCTTGGCTACAGTCTGGGAAAGACAGGAAAGAATGTTTGAGAGGGATTAAAGTGTTTTCTGAAGTCTAAAGATCTGTGTGTCCAAACAAGTGCAGACTGGCCTTTCTAAGGCCCCAGTGTTTCCTTCAGCTAACAATATGGCTGAAGCTTTGTGAAAGTGGGCCACTTTTGGTAAAATATGGCATGTGGAACACACCCAGTGTCTACTTACATATCAACGAAGTGGAATTGAATTTAGCCTTAGCAGAGTATGGCATAGAATCTCTAAAACAAGAGCTAAGAGATGACAAGAAGATTGGAAGCTAGAGGAGTCAGACAGCTGTTCCACCTGGCTTTAGAAACCCCAAGGATGCTGATATGTAAGCTGGCAGAGGATAGAGAACAAAACTATCATGAAGCTTCTCAGAATGTTCTGGATTCTGGAACTTCTGAACAGACTCAGTATAAACCTTAGAAAAGGAAGATTTGTCAAAGGTGTGGGCAAGAAGCCTGGGGATGTCTAGTTCTGTTCCTTAAATGATACCTCTTCTTATGCCCTGGTATAGAGTTGGTGTTCATCTCTGAAGGCAGCCAATCTGAGAGGTTCTGAACCAGTGACACTGGGTACAGTTGGAAGAAGTGACATTAAGAGGAAACAGGAAGGGGTTTAAATGAAAGACAGCATGTGGGACCTCCATGACCATGGTGTTTATCCTAAGTATATATTCCTGAACAACTTTACCCTGCAGAATGTGTTCAATACCCAGTAACTATAACACAGGAAGCTGGAAGAAGGGTGGTTATGAGGATGATATAGGATAGACCTGCTGAGGGTGTCCTCTTGAGTTTGATCTCAACACTTTTTGCTGAGATAATAACCTGTCCACCAAACAAGTTGGACACTTTGATGATTCCAAAGCAAGTAAGATTCAGTATGCCCATCTCTCAGTGACCTAGATGGTAGGGACTGTGCAGGAACAGTATTACATAGGCAGGCAGTAGAGCTGAGTTTGTAGGATGGCAAGCAGTTCAGAATTGCTGGCACAAGAAGTGCAGTTGTGTAGGGAGTATGGGAAAAATGGGGGTGAAAGAGAAGCCATTTTGTCTGTCTCTCATTTTTTTGTCTTGTGTTCTATCAAAACACATATCATTTTTTGTACGCATGAATCCTGAATCTATGTAACCATAATCTATTCTGTGTTTTTCTTCATCTAATGCAGTGTTAAGACCCATTGACAATACTGTAAGAAGACTCAAGGCAATTTCTTTGAGCTTTTGTTTGATACTTTATGGTCTACCAAGGTATATAAGCACTTGCTTTTACTTACAAGTTATTGTGGGATTGATATCAAAACTATATTTCCTTCAGTCCTTCCTCCTTATCTTAAGTTAGTTCTTCTTTTCTTTACTCTGCTCCATTGCTCCATAAAAGAAACACAAGGGAAAAATGCTCTAGAATATCCCCTGATGAATCTGTGTGATCATTTCTTGTGCTGTGTACCCTGGAGAAAGAGTGCTGGATATATGTACAGGTAATAATATCTTTCCCTCCAGGGTAGCCTGCCTGGGGACATGATGGTGGCCACTGTGTTCCCATATCTCTGTTAATCTACTCCACCCCCACCACAGTTGCGTTTTATCAACTATAGATGTTTACACTTTTCCTGGGACCTATTTGTCATTTGCTTTACCTGATTGCTGGTGACTCTGAGCAATGCTTCATAACTTGTTAGTTTTTGAGATTTTCTTCTTCAAAAATTGACTGTTGAGAGCTGCCTGCTTTTTCTTGATTTATAGTTGTGGATTTGTTAACTTTGTGATTTTCTTCAATAAACAAAAATCATTTGTTACAATTGAATTGGCCTCTCAGAAAGGTTTGCACATTTAAATTGTAAGATTTTTCCAATTCTAGTTGTTGAAAAGAAATGTTTCCAATATTTTATTCCATTAACTAATGGTTGTGCCTTTGTGTTTAGATGTTAAATTAATTTAGAGTATACCTTTTATATATGATATTAAAGGATCCAGATTTCTTCTTATCCACATGTTGAATTATATCAGTCATTGTTGTATAATATTTGGTCACATTCTGATGCTCCCCAGACTGCCAATAAAATTTGCTTTGAATCAGAGGGTGGAGCTAACTACTAGCTGACCAAAATTAGCCATAGAAGTTCTGGAGGACTGAGGACAGATAGAGAGACAGGAAATAGTACAATGGGGCTTAGAGAGGGCCCTAACCCTAACCATAAAACAAATAATTTTGGCATTCTTCTATAGATGATCAAAGACCAACATTAAAAATACAAATAAATGGCATTAAAATTGAGGGTTTGGTAGGCACAGGGGCGGATGTAACCATAATTGCACGAAAATCTTGGCATCAAATTGGCCTCCTTGGGAGGTAAATGTTCAGCTTCTAGAGATTGGAACTTCTCAGGTAAAACAAAGTACAAGACGAGTATATAGGGCTAGAAGGACAGATAGAAAAATTAAAACCATTTGTGGCTAACATGGCTATGATGTATGGGGACTTGATTTGTTATAGCAATAGAAAACCCAGAGTAACATTCCCCCAATCTCAGAAACAAACCATAAACTAACATATGCTTCTAAGAAAAATATTAAAAGGTATTATCAAGAACAGTCACTGACTGTTTAAGTTGTACCTAAGCAGGGTACAACAGCTGCCGATCTTTTGAAGATATCAGCAGTCCTACCTTTAAAATGGTTAACTGACAAACCTGTCTGGGTGGAATGATGGCCTTTGACATCAGAAAAATTACAGGCCTTAGAACAGCTTGTACAGAAACAGCTAAATGCTCAACATATTGAAGAATCGACCAGTTCTTGGAATTCTCCTATATTTTTCACTAAAAAGACATTTGGAAAATGGATAATAGTAACAGATCTAAGAGCTATTAATAAGGTGATTCAGCCAATGTGCTCTTTACAGCCTGGAATTCCTTTGCCTTCTCTGTTACCTAAAGAATTGTCTATTATACTGGTTGATTTAAAAGACTGATTTTTAACTATACCTTTGCAAGAACAGGATAGGGAAAAATTTGCCTTCACAGTCCTACTTATAATAATTCCCAGTGTGTTAAAAGATACCATTGGAAGATGTAGCTAGAGTTTTTCTCTCCAGCTCCTGCCAAGCCCCTGAAGTCCCACAACCCACTTATAAAATAATCACTCAGATGCTTATATTACTTATAAACTGTATGGCCACATCAGGCTTCTTGTTATCTAGTTCTTATATCTTAAATTAACCCATTTCTATTAATCTATAAGTTGCCACATGGCTCATGGCTTACCAATATCTTAACATGTTGCTTTTCATCATGGCGCTGGCAGCGTCTCTCTCCTCTCCACCTTCCTGTTCTCTCAATTTTCCTCTCTGCTAGTCCCGCCTATACTTCCAGCCTGGCTACTGGCCAATCAGTATTTTATTTATCAATCAATCATCCACAGCAGGGAGATTCTTTTTTTT
>CABHPP010117185.1:0-22847 GCA_902168425.1 Peromyscus attwateri | reverse complement strand
AGGCAGGTCCAAGCCCCTTCCCACTGCACTAAGGCTGTGCAAGGTGTCACACCACAGGCACGAGATTCCCAGAAGCCTGCCCATGCACCAGGGACAGATCCCGATCCCCCTGCCTGGATGCCCCCCAAACAGTTTGAGTCAAACAACCGTCTTCCATATCCAGAGGGCCTAGTCCAGTCCCATGGGGGCTCCACAGACACCAGTTCACAGTTCATGGGCTTCCAATAGTGTGGCTGGTCATCTCTGCATGTCCTCCCATCATGATCTTGACATTCCTCACCTGCAGAATCCTTCCTCTCTCTCATCAGTTGGATTCCCAGAGCTCAGTCTGGTGCCTGGCTGTGGATCTCTGTATCTGCCTCCATCAGACACTGGACAAAGGCTCTATAATGACAGCTAGATTATTTGCTAGACCGGTCACCAGAGTAGACCAGTCCAGGTACCCTCTGGACCACTGCCAGCAGTCCAAGGTGGGGTCATCCTTATGGATTCCTGAGAGCCTCCCCAGCACCCTGCCAATTCCTATTCCCATGATGTCCTCATCTATTATGGTATCTTCCTCCCTGCCCTCCCACTCTGTCCCTGTTCCAGCTTGACACTCCCATTTCCCTATGTTCTCATCCCCCACTCCTCGCCCTCTGCCTCCCCCAACACACCCAGTCCACTCATATTATCTCATCTACTTCTCCTTTGCAGGGTCATCTATGTGTCCCTCCTAGGGTCTTTCCCTGTTATCTAGCCTCTCTGGGGTTGTGGATTGCAGTCTGGTCATCCCTTCCCTCACATGTAGTATCCACTTATGAGTGAGTACATGCTATGTTTGTCCTTCTGAGTCTGGGTTACCTCACTCAAGATGCTATTTTCTAGTTCCATCCATTTGCCTGCAAATTTCATGATATCATTGTTTTTTTTACTGCTGAGTAGTACTCCATTGTGTATATATGCCACATTTTCTTTATCCATTCTTCAGTTGAGGGGCATCTAGGTTGTTTCCAGGTTCTTGCTATTACAAATAATGCTGCTATGAACATAGATGAGCATGTGTCCTTGTGGTAAGACTGAGCATTCTTTGGGTATATGCCTAAGAGTGATATAGCTGGATCTTGAGGAAGACTCATTCCCACTTTTCTGAGAAACCACCATACTGATTTCCAAAGTGGCTGTACAAGTTTGCATTCCCACCAACAGTGGAGGAGTGTTCCCCTTGCTCCACATCCTCTCCAACATAAACTGTCTTCAGTGTTTTTGATCTTAGCCATTCTGACAGGTGTAAGATGGTATCTCAGAGTTGTTTTGATTTGCATTTCCCTGAAGACAAAGGATGTTGAGCAATTCCTTAAATGCCTTTCTACCATTTGAGCTTCTTCTGTTGAGAATTCTCTGTTAAGCTCTGTAGCCCATTTTTTAAATTGGATTGTTCAGTATTTTGAAGTCTAGTTTTTTGAGTTCTTTATATATTTTGGACACTGAACTTGATAGAAGGGAAAGTAGTAAGTAGTCCGAAACACATTTGCACAGGAGACCACTAAATATAACACCAGCAGCACAGACACTGAGAGCGACAATTAATAAATGGGGCCATCTGAAACTGAGAAGCTTTTGTAAAGCAAAGGACACAGTCAATAAGACAAAATGACAGCCTACAGAATGGGAAAAGATCTTCACCAACCCCATTGGAAGATTCTTTCTCAAGGAATGTTAAACAGCCCCACCTTATGTCAATATTTTGTTCGACAGTCATTGAAACTAATTTGTAAGCATTTCCCTCAGTCTATAAATTGTCATTATATGGATGATATCTTACTAGCTGATTCAAACATAGATACCTTAGAGAGATGTTTGAAGCAGTAAAGAAAAAATTGCCTCGTTGGGAATTACAAATTGCTCCTGAAAAATTACATAGAGAATATTCTACTAATTACCTAGGAGATAAAATAATTTAACCACAAAAAGTACAAATTAGGAGAGATCAATTATGAACTCAATGATTTTCAAAAATTCCTGGGAGATATTAACTGGCTACAGACTACAATTGGATTGACAACTCAAAAACAAAGTAATTTATTTCTAACATTAGAAGGTGATAAGGACTTAAATAGTCAAAAAAATATCAGTTGAGATTGAGAGAGAAATGGCTTTGGTAGAAAAGAAATTACAAGATACACATGTGTATCATTTGGATCCAGAATTTGATTGTATCCTTGTTATTTTACCTACTATGCATCCTCTTATAGGAATTCTTATTCATAGAAAAGATAATATCTTAGAATGGACATTTTTACCACACAGAGTAAAACATTAAAGACCTATGTAGAAAAGGTGTCTAAACTGATTCTGAAAGGAAAATTAATATCTCACCAATTAGCAGAAATAGACCCAGCACCTTTTACTAATGCTGGAATTCATTATCAGTAGAAAATGAACATTGGCAAAGACATTGCTGTAATTTTTTGGGAGAGATTAGCAACAAATATCCCCAAAGCAAGAGACTTCAGTTTATAAGGAGAACTAATTGGGTCCTTCCTCATATTGTATGAGGAATACCAATTTCTGGAGTCCCTACATTTTATACTGATACAAATAAATCAGAAAAGGCAGGTTATAAGTCAGGAAATTTAAGTAAAGTGGCTCAAAACCATTCTGATTCTGTTCAAAAGTCAGGATTATATGTTATTCTCATGGTCTTATTAGATTTTCCAGAACCTCTTAATATAGTTACTGACTCTCAAATGTAGAAAGAATTGTTTTACATATTGAAACCACTGAAATTATTCCAGATGATTCAAATTAGCTTTGTTATTTAACAAATTGCTAGAAATAATCAGAAATAAAAATCATCCCTTGTATATAACACATATCAGATCCTATATGGATCTACCAGGTCCCCTAGCACAAGGTAATGATGAAATTGATCAGCTATTGGAAGGAAATGTGCTAGAAGCCTCAGAATTTCATAAGAAATACCATGTTAATAGCAAGGGTTAAAAGAAAGATTTTCCTATCTGCTGTGGGATGTTCTGTATGGCAAATGTGTTGCTAATAAAACACTGATTGGCCAGTGGCTAGTCAGGAAGAATAGGCGGGACTAACAGAGAGAATTAAAAGATCAAGAAGGCAGAAGGAGTCACTGCCTGCCAGACACCTCCAGGACAAGCAGCATGCAAAGATGCCGGTAAGCCACGAGCCATGTGGCAAGGTATAGATTTATAGAAATGGATTAATTTAAGATATAAGGACAGTTAGCAAGAAGCCTGCCACGGCCATACAGTTTGTAAGCAATATAAGTCTCTGTGTTTACTTGGTTGGGTCTGAGCAGCTGTGGGACTGGCAGGTGAAAGAGATTTATCCTGACCGTGGGCCAGGCAGGAAAACTCTAGCTACACCTATCTACTCTTACACTTCAATTAACCCCCATTTCTTTAGCCAACTCTTACACTTCAATTAACCCCCATTTCTATCTATGCTTTGACACATGGCTTGGTACCTTTTTTTCAATGTGACATGCCCATCTTCCTTTCTGCATCTCCTGGTGACTCTCTGACTCCGCCCTTCCTCTTCCTAGAACTCTCCTATTCTGATTCTCCTGCTCAATCTCTTCCTGCCCAGCTATTGGCCAATCATCTTTTTCTTAGCTGATGAGAATAATACATATTCATAGTGTACCAAAAGATTGTTCCACAGCACCAGAGGTACTTAACAAATTATGTCCTTTGACCTCTCTGAGATCTGCTACACATGACATTTAAAATGTTCAAGTTTTTTGTAGTGAACCATGACCATTCCTAACAGTGACCTTTGAAGTCTCCAAAAGGATGATGGGGCCCCACAACAACAATTCCACCTGAACTGTAGTAATCCCAGTAAGCTGACAAACACCAAACAAAAGATCAGTTTTGAACTACAAACTGCTCAGGACAATTTTAAGGTAGCTAGCTGAGATGGTCCAGCCTCAAGCACTACTCCAGCCAGGACTTCAGATAAGCCCTACACTTTTTCATTACACAGAGACTGGCAACAAATGATACAGCTAGCTCTCCTAGGACTTGACCATTATCTCAATTTTCCCTAGAGATGTCATCACCCCACACCCCAGACAACAGGAAGCAATCTAGAGAACATAATGTTCATGTCCTTAAGAGGGGAGAAGGGTGGTTTTTGATCATTTAATAGGTTATGGATATTTGTCATCATTTAGGAGGCTTGGTTACAAGTTGTTAGTGGTAATGATCAGGAAAAAAGCTGAATAAATGAGACTAGATTCAGGAATCTCATTCTGAAAATAAAAAGGGGGATATAGAAATGATAAGATAAAAGGGTATAGTATTGAATCAATTTTAAAACTAAAAAAAAAACCAATTAGTCTTAAATATTTTACATTGGTATGGGTTTTTGTATATTGATACAAATTTAAGGTTATTTTTATTATACTGTATGTATGTTTCTACGCTTATTTAAGGTATTTTTGTATACTGATACAAATTAAAGTTATGATTGTTAGAACATACTGTACATATGTTTATACTCTTGTTTAAGGCATTGTACCTATGCAGCTCATTTAACAATGTAATGTAAATTTCTAGTCCTTGAAAGTTATTATTACAAACTATTTAGGATAATAAAGAAACACAAATTAGTAGTTAGTCACCTTTAACAATAGAACTTATAGTCATGTTAGGTATGGTTTCAAGGTCAAACAGAGATATATTTTAGATATACAGGTCATCTATGTATACAGAATATGTCATTTAAGGTGTTTTAATAACATAAAGCTTTTCATGACAATGAGACATGTTTGCTTCTGGCAGCACCAATCTACCTCAGAGAAGATGATGGGCATTGAAGAAACATCTTATGGAGTTTACTTTCTTTATGGCAAGTTAGCCACTGGGTAAGAAATTGCCCTTGCCTCAACTGCTGACAGTATACTGACCAAATTAGACAAGCATAACACAAAAGAAAGTGATTGTTGGCCTTTACCAAGACAAGGAGGGACAGTCCCCCCAAATTTCCTTTACCGAGAGGAACTTTGAGTGACTGTCCAGGCAGCCAGCTGTTTCTGTCATTTCTATAGTTTTGGAAGTTGTTTGCTCTGAACTTCCTGTTTACTCAAGTAATATATTATCCTTCTTGGGTCTCTGATGGAGATTGAATACTAGTCATAATTTTACAGTTTTCCTTGTTACCAAATCCAGGAAAGAAACTTACATAAGAGATGTAAAGTGTATAACATTGAGAGACATAAAAAGCTTAAATTATTTATCTAAGAAAATGTTTTGAAGTCCAAAGAAAATTAGTTTTGGGTTGATAATATAAGTTAGGATAGAAAGTGAATTAGGTACAAAACTTTAGACTCAGCAAGATAGGATAGATAATGGAGTATTTTTTTTCTGAATTTGCCAAATGCAAATGGACCAGACATTATGAATTCAATTCTTATCTGATAAATTTTCTTATTGTATATAGTTTTTCTGTGTCAGAGTTAAAACCTTCCCTTTTTATTTAGACAAAAAGGGGGAAATGTGTGATATTTTGATTGCATTCTGATATACCTGAGATTGCTAATGAAATTTGCATGGAGGGCAAAGCTAGCTACTAGCTGACCAAAAAATTAACCATGGAGGTTTTGGAGGACTGAGGACAGAAAGAGACACAGGAAGTAGTAAGGTGGGTCTTAGAGAGGGTCTTGGCCATTTTGGATCAAGGAATGAGAAAGAAGAGGTCACTTTAGCTTCTCCACGGCTTCTCTGATCATTTAGGTTCTTATCCCAATATCTAACTCCTGAGTTTTTATTGATAAAGAATGATTAGATAAATACTTCAACTCATGTCCACCTAGGAACATGGTTAATATTTCTCGTGTTTACAGTGTGTGGAATTTAATGCAGAGAATTGCTTGCATAAGTGATAGCATGAGAAGCTAAGAGCTGTTGAAGTGACTTGGCATTATCTATTATAGAAAACTGCTGCAACATCCTTAAAATGGACTCGTAAGTTCTCACAAATTATATATTTCAAGTATTTTTATTAAATTTTATTTATTTTTTATTTGTGTGTTGCATGTGTGAGTGGGTGGCATGTGTATACCTTTGGGCGTGTGTGTATGTGTGTGTGTGTGTGTGTGTGTGTGTGTGTGTGTGTGCATGTGTACACATGTATGTATGAAGAGTGCAAATGTGACAGTCAGAGGACAACTTGCTGTTTATTTTCTGGTTCTACCTCTTTGTAGCCATGGAGTCTCAGAGTTAGAAGAATGATCGTGACCCTGGGACAGACAGTACAAATTTGTGGTGACCTTCTGTGACATATATTTGCTTGTAGACTCAAAGATCACTGGAGTTATCTTGTCATTAAATCTAGTATTTAATATCATTCACAAACTTCACCCTTCACTACTTCATTCACCTGATTATCTTCTGTTACAGGCAGTACATACTGTAATCATTATCATCATTATTGTTTTGTTAGATGAATAAGAGATGCTTTGCTACTTAGGCATTAGAAATAATCCTCAATATTGTGAAAACATCATCATTAAAAGTTGCCTCCAAATCCATCACCTGGAAATTATTATGCTTAATCTTTCAGAAAATTTTAATCCCTGGAAGTGAAATGGCTAAAGAAGTGCCAGCATTGTAATGACAAATGGGATACAAACTCCATGCCAGTTCTGGATAAATCCATCCTATGGAACATCCTCAATTTTAATGTAGTGTTTGCCAGTGACTTTTACCCCAGAGATTAGTTGACTGACTTAGGTTTTAGCTTCATCGTTGGTTTGTAGAAGCTTTTCTTTTGTCAGAGAGAGGAGGGAGAAGGAGAGAGGGAGAAAGGGAGTAAGAGAAAGAGGGAGGAAGCATAAAAATCATGCTTTAAGGGCTTTGGACTTCGTGGCTATGGTTCGGATCCACTGAACTACTAATTGGGTTAAATTATTCCAGTTGATTTCATGGAAAGGTCTCACAATGATGAATGGAATGAGTAGTTTTAGTTTCTCCTTCACAGGCTGGGAATGGAACCCAGTCCCTTGTACTTACCAAAGACCAGACCACTGATCTATACTCTTAGCTCTCTGATACATGGACTTAAGAGAACAGAAATAACCCTTCTCAGGTAAGGCTTTTGGCTAAAAATATCATTGTGGTGTGTAACTTGCTCTGTTTCATACTATAGCATAATCATAATCATCTTCAACTTAGAAATATTTGAAAACTCAGCCAGGTAAGCAAAGTTCTTAAAGATGGGTGGTGAGCGTTGGAGGGGGAAAAGTCAAGTATGAGCAACTGACTAATTTCTTTCTAGACAAAAGCAAAGAGGATGGTTTTAAAGGCTCTTCAGCAATCTAGGTGGGCTCTGTGCCCATTCAGAGATGAGAAGTCCAAGAGCCTATGAAGCTACATGTAGTGCTGGCTGGTGGCTGTCCCTAGGGGTTTTTCCCTGTGACTCATACAGCAGGGGAATCCTGAGGGAAGCTCAACTTTTACTTCTTAAATTTTAGAATCTTGCTAGACTCTGTGTTGATTGCAGACAGAGATATGAATCTTTGACAACAAGGAGATGAAAGCAGGGACCTTGGGTAAGTCCCTTTCTCTCTGGATCTCAGTTTCCTTCACAACGACAAAGAACGATATCATCTTTAAAATTTTGTTTGACTACTCAAGGAGAATGCTGAGTGCCTATTGTGATGTCCAATTCTAGGTAGAGACTGAGCAATGACATTACCATTTGTAGAAATCGAACAAGTCAATGCCATTAGGCACAGTACTGATTGAAATAGGTTAGAAGAAAGAACAGAAGAATCATGCTGTTAATTATTCAACTTTTACTTATGTATTAGGCTATGAGAGTCATTTCATCTTACATTTCAACTTACATCTCAGATGAACTATATATGGACCAGCAGTTTTACTAACAGAAATAATAAAGCATGCATGAATGCTATTTATTCCCCTGTATCTTTTCTTTCAATAATGCAACATCTAAAATTAACTGTATACAGTATTGTAATTCAGGGGAAACATGATTTCCCAGTCTTCTTTGAAGTTAGACGTGATGATGTCATTAAGTTCTGGCCAAAAAGATATAAATAGAATTAGTGTTGATATTTTTTTCATTAAAAACACTTTCTAATTTATTTTTGTGACCAAAGCAATATAAGGTGCACAGAGATCAGGGCCATGTGTAAAGACCCAAAGGAAATGATGTTGGTGGTTCCTATGTCATCTACATCAATTCACCAGAATTACCTCCCCCACATACACATAAGCCAGCTTTTGGTGCAAGTAGCCTCACTGCTTAGACTGTAAACCCACAAGCCTTGCAATATTGGAGATAGGTAACAGAAAGTGCATGGGATGAGGTTAATTTCAGTATATAGCTGCTATACACTGACTACAGAACATCTGTGTTTGCTGTGGAGAATTCTAGATGATAAGTTCCTGTTTTATACCTGATATCCTGGGTAGAGAGGAAATACTTTGTCATGAGCCAAGTCACCATGACCATGGCCAGTACTGCTATCATAACCTGAAAGCCTGATTTCCATTAGGCTTTAACCAATATGGTAGATAAGTACTGAAATAACTCAATGTGATCCAGGAGTGGCATTTTGTAATGAAGGTATATACTTGGGAAAAGACGTAACAAGTAAACTGAACAAATATGTGGCTCAGATCTACATGCCATCCCTCTGCACTGACTAGCATCCCCTGGCGCAGTTTCCACCAACAAATGCATAAAATGAGTAGGAGGTTGGAAGGAAATCTTTATGATTGGCTCACAGAGGAAAAACTGTTTGGTATGTTGTTGTGTTGGTACCTGAATCTGGGCTGGAGTGGAAAACACCTGCAAAAATGGCCTTAGAAGACAGTAGGAAGGGGAAGTTCCTGAATGCTCAGAGGTTTGAGCAACGGTCATCTGCCTGTTTTATGTAGAAAAGGTAGTCATTCAAGGTTAGAATACAAGCAAATAGAATACAGGCTTGGATTATCTGTTGAGGGTCCTGAAAGAAGAAATATTGGAAGATGAGAAACATGGAGTTGGAAGCATGAGACTGAGACCCCTAAGGGTGGGCAGAAAATAAGAACATCTTTGCAACACGTATAAAATGAAGTAGATGAAATGACTCAGCCACTTGATGGCAATGGCTTGCCACCAGCCACCTCAGTGCTGGCACAGTGGGCTCATGAAAGAAGTACAAGTGATGATGAGGATGGAAGTTCCATAAAAGCCCATCCACGTGGCATTCTAATCACCAAGATTAAGCAAGATGTATCTACTGATCAATGTTGCACTTAGGGGTAGGGAAGGATGCTGGGTCTCTGATACAGTGCCATCCTTCCATGACCTTTGTCCTGCAATAGGTGGTGTATGTTGGCTACATCATATTCCTCTCATTTTGAAGGGCTGGAAGTTCGTTTTGTCCAGAATGACATGTAGAGTTGTTTTGCCTGTCTACAGGGACTCATGTGGTATCACTACCTAGAGACTAAATTATATAGTATTTCAGACCAGGGGATCCATACTACAGCAGAAGATGCAAGGGCAATTCTCTTATGCTATTACACTATATGTCCCATATGAGAAAAGTCATAAAATGGCTGTTGGGGGCACATATTAGCCATTAGTGGTAAGCATGATGTGTTTGATTCTAGAATGAACACTCTAAGCCAGTGCTAATTAATATGTCACTGTGTTCTCAGCATGTAGGATGTTTGGTATCCAGGTGATAAAGTTGGTTTTTGATTAGTGCTCCATTGTTTCAACTTGACAGTACATGCACAAGTTCAATAGCCACAGATTAAGATATACCCACTGACCATCGCCTTAGACAGGCTGTGGTCCTTAGAACAGGAAGCTGGTTCCTTCTGTCCAGTTAGCCAAGATGAACAGAAATTCTAGTTTATGGTGAAGAGAATCTGGAATGCATAGAACTGGACATACTGAGTAAAACCTAAGGCTCCAACAGAATCTGAAGGATGGTAGGGCTGTTCTCTCATCCCAGCATTCTGAAGGAATACACTCAGACATTTTATACTTAAGTGCTGTCCAGTGCCTTTTCAGGACCAAGAGAAATATTTCCTCAAAATTTTAGAATACTGTCATTCGTCAGTCCATGATCTCAGTGGGTGCTCTGTGAAGGAAAGAACAGCCTTAGCCAAGGTCATGGTCATACCCCTTTCAGTGTCAAGGTGCACCCGGTGTCAATGGCCAAAATGAGAACCTGAAAGTCTGGCCCCTGCTACAACGCATTTAATTCTCTCTGAAGCATCACCCCGTTCAGTGTTCCCATTGAGCATGGCTGAGCATGCAAGGTAGCCCAAGTTCTCCTCTGGCTCAGGCTTGAATCCCTCCCCTCTGAAAATGCTCATCCCATGTTCTCCTTCTAGCAAATGTCCTTCATGCTAGTTTCTCTGTCCCAGGCTCCTTTTGAAGATGAAACAAATCTTGAGCATCAGCTTTTAAGAACAGTCCCTGGCTGCACTAATTTGATGTGAGTCATTTCAGGTCCTTGTGCTGGGGCAAACTCTCTCTGGAAGATTACATTATCTAGAGGCTTGTCCGTTTCATAGACAATCACTTTCAGTACAAATATGCTAAATTTATCAAGCATGCCTATAATTCCAGCAGGAAGATAACAACTTCAAGCCTAAATTGTGCTACCCAGAAATACTCTATTTTCAAAAGAAAACAAAACAACAAAATAAACAAAAAGGAAAAAGTAGAAAAGACCCATGGAATGAACGATGAATGAGATTCAAATGAATATATTCCATGCATTGTCAGTTGCATATTGTAAAATAATACAACTAATACTTTTGAGAAAACACATTGTAACAAATACACCTAAGTATTAGAACATATAGAAAAGAATAAAGTAGAACTATTAGAATGTAAAATGCAGCAGAAGATTGGACATGGCAACAAAGAGAATTGGTTATCCAGGTTAGGACAGAGTAAAAATTATCAATACATGAATGTGGACAGTTAAAAAGGTGGAAAATACTACAATGAACCAGAAGGCATGTAGACATGACAAGAAGCTCTAGTATATGTGAGGTTAGAGTCTTTGAAAGGGAAATGAGAAAGAATGGGTCAAAAGCAACATTTAAAGAGATAATGGCCAAGTATTTTCTAAAACTGGTGAAAGAAATTTGTTTGTAGATAGCAGAATTATAATGAAATGCTCAGTATCTAAGAGCATTTGCTGATCTTTCAGAGTTCACATTTAGTGTTTCATTCTCATAAACCCCCTTGACTCTTGCTCCAGGAGGTCTGATGCCATCTTCTGGCTTCTGTAGGTACCTGCATGCATGTGCACATACCCATATAGTCACACACATATAATTTAAAAATAAAATAAATGTCTAAAAAAATGAAGTGTTGTGAGACTCCAGCCAGGGAAGTAGACCAGTGCCTTGCTTATCCATCATCAAAGAAGCTTTTTTCTGCATCAGATGGGGAGAAATACAGAGACTCACAGCCAGACCTTATGAAGAGAGTGACAGACCTTGGAACACTCAATCCTAAAAAGGATGTCTCAAATCTTTCCCCTCAGGGACCAGGGAAACCTATGAAAGAGAAAGTAGAAAGAATATAAGAGCCAGATAGGATGGAGGACATCAAGAAAACAAGACCCTCTACATGAACTGAAGAAAACTCATATGAATTCACAGAGACTGAGGACTGAGGTAGCATGTCCAGGGTCTACAAGGATCTCCACCAATTCCTCTACATATATATTATGGCTTCCTATTTCTGAGTGTGTGAATGAGTGTGTCTCTGGTTCTTTTTTAAGTTTTTCTTTTTATTATTCTTCTCTCATACAATGCATCTTGACCACAGCAACCTATCCCTCTAGTCCTCCCAGTTCCCCAACCCCAGCCTCCCCTCCCTCCACTCCTCCTGTTATCCCCCCACCTACCCTCTCCCTCAGATCCACTGCTCCTCTGTTTCCCTTCATAAAAAATCAGGCTTCTCAGTGATAGCAACCAAACACAAGATGCAATAAGATTAGGCAAATAAAAAGATGCAATAAGACTGTGCACAAACCCTTGTATCAAGGCTGGATAAGGCAACCCAGTAGTAGGAAAAGAGTACCAAGAGCAGGCAAAAAAGTCAGAGACACTCCCTGTCTTAGCTAGGGTTTCTATTGCTGTGAGGAGACACCATGACCATAGAAACTCTTATGGAGGAAAACATTTAATTGGGCTGGTTTACAGTTTCAGAGGTTTAGTCCACTATCCCACTCCCACTGTTTAGTCCCACTCCCACTATTAAGACTCCCACAAAACCCTGAAGCTAGACAACCACAGCACATATTCAGAGGACCTAGCACAGACTTATGCAAGCTTTGAGATTGCTGCTTCAGTCTCTGTGAGCCCCTATGAGCCCTGCTTAGTTGATTCTGAGGGTTGTATTCTCCTGGTATTCTCTACCCCTTTGGCTCCACAATTTTCCTCCTTCTCTTCTATGGGGTTCCCCAATCTCTGCCTAATGTTTAGGTGTATCTCTGCTTCTGCTCCCATCAACTGATGGAGGAAGCCTCTCTGATGGCCATTGGGCTAGGCGCTGATCTTTGAGTATAGAAGAATATCATCAGGAATCATTTCATTGATTTTTTTTTGTCAGTCATGTTTGGTTCTACCCTAGGTCTGAGCCATCCAGCTTCTTGTTACTGGCTACCCAGGTAGTGTCTGACATGAGCTCCTTCTCGTGGCTGGCATGGGCCTCAAGTTAGACTAGTCATTACTTGGCCACTCCTACAATCTCTGAGACACCATTGCCCTGGCACATCTTGCAGGCAGGAGAGGTATGGGTCAAAGTATTGGTATGTTAACCTACATTTTAAAAACAGAAATGTTGGAATTTTTAAAGCTACTTATCCATGTGAGGATTCATTTCCTTAAAACTAGATTTAAGCTTACACAAATCACTCTAATTTGATATAATAAAACTCTGTATGTTTTAGTACACCAAAAATGGGTGAGCCATGATACTGTGTCTCTCAGTTCTGTGGAGTCCTCACATCTCTTTAGACACTTCATATTTTCTTTTCTTTCTTTCTTAAGAGATGGTATGACATTTATTATTATTATTATTATTATTATTATTATTATTATTATTATTAACTTATTTTTGTGTATGTACATGTCACATGTGGAATCCAGAGAACAACTTTCAGGACTCAGTTCTTGTCTTTTACCACGTGAATCTGGAGACTGAATCCAGGCTGTCAGGTTTGGTGACAAGCACTTTTATCCATTCAGCCATTTTCCTGTATATCTTCATATTTTCTTTCTAAGACTTTTTTCTGTTCAAAGTGTGATGTGAAGTGTAGTTCACAGTAGCCTGTTAAATATTTTGTGAAAAATCTCAGCCGTTCCAGACACAAAGTAATATAAAAACATGGGTATGTGATCTCAGTTCACATTGTACATTGTGATATCACGTTGTACCTCATAAACATGTACCAGTGTTATGTGTTAATAAAAATGTTTAAAAATGTTAAGGGGAGCAGAAATGTAAATACTTTGATTTGTTTATGAAACATTGTATACTTATATCTCACTGTATCCCATAAACATGGGCAATTAAAATAGCAGTAGCAGTAATAATGAAAATTTAAAACTATTCAATTATTTTAAACAAAATGAATATGATTTGAGCATCAACAAGTACTTTATTAGAATATAAAATCTTGGGCACTATCTCAATAATACTGAATAATAATTTTTATTTTAATAGGAACACAAGATGACCCACATGTACATTAAGTTTCAAGATACAGTAGTCTAAATAACACATCATCATCTGGCATAAGGACTCAGTGAGGATGCCAATACTTTAAAAACTTGGAAAGCTTACTTTCATATATTACTAGATATAAGTAAATGTAGTGTGTTAGTCAGGTTTCTATTACTGTGATGAAGTCCTTGGATAGTCACCTTAAAAGGAGGAATGATAATTAAAACTAAATCTTATTTTGGTTTATGGCTTCAGTTCATGGTTGCTTGATTCAGTATACCATGGTGGAAGTTTGGGGACTGCCTCACCTCACTGTGGCAAGGAAGCAAAGAGAGAAGAAAGGTCTATAGTCCCAGACATCCCTTTAAGCACATACATTTAGTGACTACCGTCCTTCAATGTGGGCCCCACCCCTTAGAGGTTCTACCACCATTGGGACCATAAGGTGGCAGCAGCCCAGCCTTTAACATGTGGGCCTTTGAAAGATACTTACGACTCAAACAATTGTATTAGGTGTGGGAAATTTTAGATGGGCCGGTGGTTGCTATGAATACAGCTGTGTTTCTCTGCCTCTTCGTGGATATTTATAGTCGTACAATTCGTTCCTGGCTAGAGGGACTGAGCAGAAGAGATATGCAAAGAAACTGGGATACAGACCTGGCTTGTGAGAGTCAGGCAGTGTATTATGTATTATCTGTAAGATGGAGACTGTGGTAAGCATGATGGGAAGCATCTGAATTTGTGATAATGAAGGCACCTTACTAGCCCTGGAAAGAGAAGTGACATGGTACTTTGAGCCATTTGTTAACTTAGTCCTCTGATACACAACAGCCACACCTATGGTCTATTCAGTATAGTTGCAGGTTGGGAAATAAAATTCCTTGTGTTTTGTAACTGGGATTGCTTACAGGAAGCGAGACTAAGGTTTCTCCATTATGAGCCAACTGCTGCCCAGAGAGCTGTCAATTCTTCTCTGGATCATCAGTGAAATCTCTCAGTAGATGTGTTACCTGTGGATAAGGCCCCACTCTGGTTGTGGTCTAGTCCTTTGGTAGATGTAACTGGCAGAGAAGAGGGTGGGAGACTGGGTAGATGGCTCAGTGAGGGAAGTACTGGTTGAACAAGCAGGAGGAATTGGTGTGGGTTAGCATCACCCCCACAAAAAGCCAGACTTGATGTGCATGCCTGTAATCCCAGTGTCAGCGAGAGGTGCTAGAGATGGGAGGATCCTTGGGGCTTAATGGTCAGCCAGTCTATCCAAACAGCAAGCTTCGGGTTCAGTGTGAGACCCTGTCTCAAACAAACAAACAAATAAATAAATAAACAAACAAACAGTGCTAAGCAATAGAGAGGAAGGTACCCAAAGTTGACCTCTGGTCTCCAAACATGGATGCATAGGGAATGTACATATATATATATATATATATATACACACACATACACATATACAATACCACCACACCATCACCAACCTTTTTTTTTTATTTTTGAGAAAGTTTGAAATTACCTTTCAGCCAATAATTCCAGAATTGAATATCTACGGTGTGTGTGTGTGTGTATGTGTGTGTGTGTGTGTGTGTGTGTGTGTGTGTGTGTGTGTGCGAGATTCAAAACTTTTCATATCATTGTCTCTGGGAAATTGGAGATTTGTATATTCTCCCTGCTGGCAAGTAGGGAAATGGTAAACTGGCTCTGACTAGTGAGGAAATTCTAGGAGATGCTCGTGTTTCCAGATATTCATCTGTTCTCAGACAGTCCTGAGTGAAAAGAGATTTGTCTTAGCACGAAGTCACATCAGTCAATCAGTTTCTTCACCTATAATATGGGAAATATATTCAGGCACCACAAACATGATCTCCCTAGATACTTAGAGGAGTTGAGTGAATTGCTGAGGACCACAGAGATCACAGTGGTTTTAGAGGCAGCTTTAACCTAAGTCTTTTTAAGAGGAAGAGATGATCAAAGATGAGCAAGGCCACTGTTTCCATGTGTTTAGAATTGTCATGGAGAAGAGAGGATGCATAAGAGCTATTTCAGACCAATGTAGATTATGGGCTACAGCCTAGGTCAGGTGCTGAGGGTGAGAGAACCAGAAATGCTGATCTTCTGTGTAGTAAGAGACAGAGTTTAAAAAGCATTTGATGTAATCTGATCTCAAACTACAATAAAGCAATGCAGAAAAACCTCCAGGGTAATGAAGGGGTGAGTGATCCACTTTGTCTTGGGATGGGACAATGGATTTTAAGACTTAACAGAACTTCTCTGGGCTCAGAAAGATGACTAATGGATTTCCAGCAGAAAAGGTAACATGCAGGAGTCAAGGTTATGGAAAACAGGTTTTGAAGGGCAGAGAGGAGGGAGAAAAGGCTGGAGATTTAGATGACTTCCAAGGTGTTAAGTTCTGTACTAAGGCATTTAAAATGTTTGTGCCCATGCCATGGAATCTGTAGTTGATTTTGGCCCTTCTTCTGTTCTTCTATGGAATTAGGACTAAAGACAACTTACAGAGAAGGTCAGAACTGCCTTGGGAGAAGTGTCCATCACCTAGAGACTGGCTTGCCCTTTGTTTGGGACAGACACAAGAGAGACAACTACTCTGTAGGGCATGTAAAGGACTTTTTGTTCATTCCCATGCTCAGGTCATAGTCTCAGTCTGTATCCTACAGGGAGGAGTGTGCAAGCATTTCTTTCCATGAGAGAAACAGTGTGGAATTACTCTATCATTTTGCTTTCTATTATATTTATATCTTTATATTAATAAAATTTGTTCTTAGACCATTTTGCTCATGTAGCCAATACATGCTAACCACTCTCATCCCCAGCCTCTCTGTCACCCTTGTGCACCCCCTCTTCCCCACACATCTCTCTTGAATTCATGTCTATTGTTTTATGACCCACTGATATTAACTAGGACCATCTGTGTGATCATGGGCTTGGTTAATTGTGTGCTGACTGGAACCTTGGTGGTACTCAACTACAGTTAATAATTCCTCTCTCCCAGATTCCACGAATAGCTAGTAGTCCAGAGGTAAAGGTTTGGGCCCCAGGAGCCTCCCTTTTTTTCTATGAATTGTTGAGAGGGCCAGTCTTGTGTGATTCTAATGCACATATCTACAGTCATTGTGAGTTAATGACTGCAGTGGTTGTATCTAGTCTAGAGAGTGACTCTTTACCTCCTGGTCTTCCTGCTCTTGTATACTTCCTGTCCCCTCTTCTAAAACTTTTCCTGAGCTTTGACACATGGTTGAAGGGGCAATGAAATTCTCTGGGATTCATTTTATAAGAGCACTAATTCCATTCATGACCTCTCTCCTCTTATGACCTAATCATTCCCAAGGGTAACCTCCTCTAAATGCCACCAAACTGAGGAATGTGGTTTTTACCATGTAAATTTGTGGGAAAAGAAGAACAAACAGCACACTGAGTCTAGAGCACAAAGGATCCTATTAATTTGGAATCATATGTCAAACCTCTAGGAGTAGGCGAGACTCCAAGGGGTGTGTGACAGGAACTCCAGCAAGAGAAAAAGTGTAGTGGCGTCATTCAGTGTGAGAGCATAAGGGCCTTCAAGACATGGCTCTGCCTTTCTATAGTGAAACTGGGAGAGAACAAAGAGACTTACAGGGTAGAGGACCAGGGAGATGGCTGAGGATTCCTCAGGGCAAGAGCTGAAGATATTGTGTAAAGGTGTAGTCGAATTTCTAAACAGTCTTATTAAATAAGAAACATAGATCCAAATACAGAGATAATAGCCGAAGAGATCAGAGAACTAGTGAAGAGCCATGACTACCTTATCTTCCCAGCTGGCCGCCGTCGCTTCCCCAGAGAGAGCTTCTTCCTGTGTGACTTGTGTTTTTATTGCTTTCCTGTTCTGCCTTCTCATCGGCTCTAAGCTCAGCCACATGACCTCCTCATCACTGCGTATCTATATAGACCTCCAGGTCTCTATGGTTGGTACTGGGATTAAAGGCTTGTGTCACCATGCTTGGCTGTGTCCTTGACCACACAGAGACTCTGCCTGCCATGTGATTGGATTAAGGGTGTGGGCTACCACCACCTGACTTCTGTTCCTGGCTCGCTATGACCTCTGATCTCCAGGTAAACTTTATTTATTAACATACAAATAAAATCACATTTCAGCACAATTAAAATATTACCACACACAGGGGTTTGCAGGTTGCCTTTGCTCAAGTTGGATGACTGAGGGGACTGGCTGAGACTGCACTAAAACTAGTATTCTGCTCCCATAGTTACATTCCCTGGGTCTGTCAGCCCTTGGAGAAGTGCTGCTGTGGGTAGCGATGACTCTGATAGTTACGGGTTGTCTGTCATCCCCCATCTCTTCCACAGTTAATGTACTGAATTGCTAATTCCCATGTGATGGCATTTGGTCCAGAGCCTTTGGAGGTAGCTAGAGGACAAATGTAGCACGAAAAGGTCTTATTAATAAAATCAAACCTGGAGCCAGCTATTGGGGTGAATGCTGGAATATCAGAGAAGCAGAACAAGCCACAGCCACCTCACCTTGCCAATTCCTCAGCTGGTCCTGTTTCCTCAGACTGGATGCCTCTCAGCTGAACTGTACTGCTCAAAAGCCTAAAAGCTTAACCAGCTCTAGTTCCTGGTCCTCATGCCTTATATACCTTTCTGCTTTCTGCCATCACTTCCTGGGATTAAAGGCATGAGTCACCATGCCTGGCTGTTTCCAGTGTGGCTTTGAACTCATAGAGATCCAGATGGATCTCTGCCTCTGGAATGATAGGATTAAAGGCGTGTGCTACCACTGCCTAACCTCTATGTTTTATATTATGGCCGTTCTGTTCTCTGACCCCCAGATAAGTTTATTGGGGTGCATAATATATCAACCACAGACAAACAAGGTATTTTTATTCCTGTTGTATGAAGATAAAAGACTAAGGCATGCTCGAACATCAAGAAGAGCTACCCTCAGCAGATACCAGATTTTCTGGGGTCTTGGTTTTGGATTCCTTGTCTCCAGAACTGTGAGGAAATAAATGTTGTTTAAGATGCTCAGTCTTAATGGTTTGGACTGACCACAGAGTGACATGTGGGAAGTTTGACCCCAGACATACCTAAAGTTCAGTTTGAAGTAATGATAATCATTCCTTTCCCAGCTCTTTAGAAGTGGTGTACTGTACTGCTCAGCTGCCCATGTGAGATACCTATGTGTGAGTGCAGAAGCTGAGGAAGGGCTGGATTTCCTGGTCCAGTCGTAGCAGCTTGGAACCAGTTTGTGAGATCTTCGGGTCTGTATCTCCTAGGAAAGCTTTGGCTCGTATAGAATTCGGTCTTCGATGGAGCATGGAGTGGATGGCTTGAGCCATTCCAACTGGGTTTCAAAGTTCAGGGAAGAAGCAAGTGACACCAGGATGACATTGCATTGCTTGTGTGCTCCAACAAGATGCCACTGATAAGCTTATTTTATGGCCAAGGTAGCTGATTTTTCAGCAGGGAACATTTACACAAGACATTGCTTTAAGAGAGCACTTGAAGACACCAATTACGTGAGCAAACTGAGATTCTTATCTCTGGAATTCAAAGGGGAATAGTTTATTTATGCCCTTATCATCTGGAATGTATTTTTATAGACTGTAAATTGGATACTATAGCTGAGTGTCATGCACGGTATGGAAGGGGAAATATGTGCTCTGGGTTTAAGACCGAGCTCTCATGTTAAGTTGCTGTCTGAATTTCGTTGCTTCCTAGCCCTTTTTGATATTGTTGCTTAATGCAAGCCTGTCAAACAGGGGCTGGGAGCATAGCTCAGTCACAAGACTTTTTCCTAGTATGTGTGAGCTTGATCCCTAGAGCCACATAAAAGGGTGTGTGCATTAAACAGAGATGACTCCCAGCATCTATAGAGATTCAGGCTAACTTAGTTCCATGAAACAGTGATTTAAATGTCTTTTCTCATGTAGAACTCCAGGAATGTAAGGAGTGTATCTCTAATCTAAGAAACTCTGAAGAGCCCAGGAGCCTGTCATGATTTTTCAAAAGTCAGGCAAGTATAAAGAGCCAAGAAAAGCATACCATTCCTAGTGGTTAAATAGACATCCTACGTAGCACTTCTTTCACATCCCATCAGCCAGAACTGTCCCATGGCCTCATCTAAGCAGCAATGGGAAGCCGGGCCATTGTTCTTAACTGCTAACTTGCTAGGCTGATGCTGGAGTAGAGGCCTATAGATGAATGAGAAACCTGCAACATGGGTCTTCCTGTAGACTAGCAATCCTAGATCTAGGCAGGGTCAGTAGTTTGGAGGAACATCTGGGAAATTATTTTCTCTCTGCAAGATCCTGTCCATTGAGAGATTGCCAGTATGCCTCAAACCAGAGTTAGCAAGTAGCTCAAAACCACATGATCTGAGAAAAGCATGATTTGACCTGCACAGAAATGTAAAATTGTCTAGCTGCTGTGGTAAAGATGTCAAAGAACAAGTATGTGAAATTAATCTTAGCCTACTAATTCATTTTACTGAACTCAATCATATTGTTAGTATAAAAATTATTAATGAAATATCTTACAAACCAAGTGCTTGAAATCTAGCTGGTGGCTGACACACACGGCATATCTCAATTTTAATTAGCTGTGATTCCAGTGTTCAACAACTATGTGTGGCTTGTTGCTATCCCATGGGACATTAGTACTGGCTCTGCTCGAATATCAGATTTTGTGTACATATCATAAATTATTTTAAAGGGCCTCTGACTAACTTAGATTGAACTATATAGAAGATAATGTTGTTGTTTGTTTTCTTACTCTTCTGGGGGCCCCATCACCCAACTCCCAAATAAATCACACATGGAGGCTTATTCTTACTTATTAATGTCTGGCCTTAGCTTAGCTTGTTTCTAGTCAGCTTTTCTTAGCTTAAATGATCCCATCTACTTTTTGCATCTGGGCTTTTCATGTTCTCTTACTTCTGTAAATCTTACTTGTACTCCATGACTTGCTGTGTAGCTGGGTAGCTGGCCCCTGGAGTCCTCCTCTTTCTCTGGCTACTTGTCCTTCCTCCCAGATTTCTCCTTCTATATATTCTCTCTGCCTGCCAGCCCCACCTATCTTTTCTCCTGCCTTGCCCTTGGCCGTTCAGTTCCTCATCAGGTGTTTTAGACAAGCACAGTAACACAACTTCACAGAGTTAACCAAATGCAGTACAAACAAAAGTTCCACACCTTCAAATAATATTCTACAACAAGATAATATTATTTTTCCCTCTGGGGCTTCCTATGAATAAGCCATCTTAGACTATTGATTTTCTGGCTCATCAAGGATTAACCAAATGCTCCTCCCTACCAGCCAAGTCACACAGACCGCTTGGCACCAGCCATGCAGTGTAGCCCCAGTCCAATTTCCTTGTCTGTAGAAAGGCCACGTGTTCAGATTTGTTTTTGTAATCTTTATTTTCTCAGCTAACACAGTGCAGAATGAAGAATTTGGACCCTAGCTTCAACTTTCCCCAGACTCCTTGAGGAAAACCTTGTGGGTTCCTCTTTGGATCTCACTTCCCCATTTTAACTGGTGGGGGTGGCATAGCACAGGTACTAAATCTTCTTTCTTAAAAAAAAATCTCCTGAGAGGAAAGTAAACCTAAGAAGTCATATTGTAAAGGCATCACTGGATAATGATTACTTTCTCACCTTCCAGCTCCTTCCAACAACTTCATTGTGAGATGGCTTGAAATCTGGAAGGCTGGGATACTCACAGTGGCATAATGTTTCTAGATAGACAGTATCTTCAGAGGAAGGATGGGAGGGAGGAGGGAGACAATTTCTTGAGCTTTTTGACTGACTCTAGCACCAGGTTTGATCTCTTCATCTCTGCTAGTGGAAGTGTATATTGAGGAATCTTTCTGGAAGCCAATTTGGCAACATATGCCAAATAACTTACAGTACGTACGTCCTGTCTGTCACGGTGCAGTTTTGTGTCTGAGAATTTACGGGAACAATCTGGTGTTCATAAAGTTTTAGAGGTGCTTATTTTTTAAATTGCTGATGATATCAGAAAATTAAACATGTTCTGGCCATAAAAAATAAGAAATTAGTAAAAAACAACAAAAAAATAGGGGGATATTATCAAGCCACAATCAAAACCCATGTCTGTTTGACATACTTAATATTGCAGGCAAATGCTTCACCTCATTGCCAAACTACTGATGCACAGTATGGTTTGTTCCCAGACCTCTTTATCAAGTTGTTTGGATACACTCTGTCTTCCTGCTCTCCTCTTCCTTCTCAAGTTTATCTCAAGGTGTGAATTTTTAGTTTCTTATAGATCAGAATTTTTAAACTTGGTACTATTGATACTTCAGGCTGGATCATAATTTGTGGCCAAGAGAGCAGGGACTGCCCTGAATCTTTGAGCAGCACTCCAATTCTACCTGCCAGATTCTGCTAGCACCGTTTTCCAGTTGAGATCACCTAGACTTCCAGTAAGTATTGACAAATATCCCCTTGGGTGCTGTCAACCCCCTCCTCCAGTCTGATCATCAGGTTTGATGTCCATGTTTTGTGTTGTTGAGAAGTAGAACATGAGAATACCACCTGTCTTCCTGTTCCCATTCCTCTATGCCCACTTTTCTGCACTAAGAACCTCACATTATCATATTAGTGAAAATGGTAAATCTCAAAGGCAGCTTGGTCTACATGTATAGTGGTGATTTCCCTTTAAGGAGTATGCATAGCTCTCTCTTCTCCATGATAATGAGTCTTTTTTATTTTTATTTTTCAAGGCAGGGCTTTTCTGTGTAGCTTTGCGCCTTTCCTGGAACTCACTCTGTAGTCCAGGCTAGGCTCGAACTCATAGAGATCCACCTGGCTCTGCCTCCCGAGGGCTGGGATTAAAGGCACGCGCCACCACTGCCTGGTGATAATGACTCTTTAGCATGCATAGGAATTATCTTTCTTTGGGTTCTTGTTCTAGATCCAGTATGAGAAGTAACAGTACTTCTCATGTTGTTCAGTGATTAGGATTAGGAAATGAGGTCCACCATGATGTTAGCATTTGCCTTTCCCAGGAAGATAAATATATATATATATATGTGTGTGTGTGTGTGTGTGTGTGTGTGTGTGTGTGTGTGTGTG
>CABHPP010117184.1:0-48581 GCA_902168425.1 Peromyscus attwateri | reverse complement strand
TATCTTGATTAGGTTAACTGAGGTGGAGAGAACCACCTCCACTGTGGGCAACACCAGTCCACAGGCCTGGGTCCTGGGCTGCACAGAGAGGAGGATGCCAGCTAAGCATGACAATTATTCTGTCTTTCAGGTGCAATATGGCCACCCATGGCTTCTCTGCCATGATGAACTGTATCCTTGAACTGGGAGCCCACATTATCCTTTCTTCCATAAGTTGCTTTTGTTGGAGTATTTTTATGATAGCAACAGGAAAGGTAACTAATGCAGGTATTTATATAACTGTTTGTGTGGTAGGCAACTGTGTGCTATGAGGTGAACATCTTTGGAAAAGGCAAAATTCACTCACTGAATTAGTCCTCAGGTAAGATCAATAGACTTTAGGTTTGGATAGAATTTACCTTATTTTTGAGGTAAGTAGTATACTTGATTATAATAATAGCTTGAAAACAAAGTGTATTTTGGATAACTTGGGATTTTCTGTTATTTTTCATGGTACTTTAAAATATTATAAATTGTTCTAGATGGTATTTAGACTATTAAATGCCATTGAAATGTTTAATTCCTATAGATGTTACTTGTTATTCCTGTTGTGTTTTAAATACACAGAACACAGTTTGAAATGGATTGTACTTGTCTTCTGAGTAGCTTTGAAATTTAAAGCTAGTAGAGATGAATGAAGTATTTTATTTAAGAAAATAGTCACAAAATAAAATGGATAAAAGCAACATGAAGATTATGAATTTGTACAAGGAAGTTAGGTAAAGCCTAGTTGGTATGTGTAGAGTACACTAAAGAAACGTTTAATAGTCTGAACTGATGCCAAATTAAAAATGAATCCTCTTGTGTGTCAGTGTAAACACATGTTTGCGCACATGTGAGTGGCCAGCAGACACCTTTGTACACCCTTCCTCAGGTGCCATCCACCTTCTGTTCTTTAGAGATTGGATTTCTTATTGGCCTGGAACCTGTAGAGTAAACTAGGTTGGCAGAGAGCCCCAGAGCTTCTCCATGAGTTCTGGAGATCAAACTCGGGTTCTGAAGCTTTCAGCACAAGCACTTTCTCAGCTGGTCCATGACCCAGCCTCACTAATTCTAGTTTAGATAATTATACAGTTACATAGTTTCAAAAGTTATCCTTTGTCCAAAAATAAGCACAAAGACAAAAACTTAGCATAGCTTCTCTGGAGATGATTGCAGCCTTACATATTCAAAGGAGAAGGAGCAAACCCAGCTGGAGAGCGGGGGTCCTGTGAGTGGCTGTTTGATTTGAGCAGAGACCCAGGATCCAGTCATAGGATTTTGTTCCTCTGCATTTTAGGAAACATCATCATGTCAGCAAAAACTGTGACTCCAAGCAGGGAAGTAAAGATATTAAGTGGAGGATTAAATTGATTTTTTCTGAATAAGAATAAGCCATCCAAAAGTTAATGCCAACAAAATATTGGAAAGGGCAAAAGTAATAAAGTTGTTTTCCCAGTAAACTATAGGAACCAAACTCAAGCATAGAGCAGGGGGCTGCTGCTAACGGAGGAGCTTCTCTGTCTTCAGGAAAAACCACATGTAGAAAATCTTGGCTTCTGCCAAGAGAAATGCAAAGTAAAGACCCCATTGAGATATCTGGTTCTCTTTCATCCTCCCTTTGCTGTTTCAGACCGAAAATGCCTTCAGAACCAGACTGTTTTCATTATGAGATTTTTGAAAAGTTTTGCAATTGATTACTCCTCATCATACATTTTCTTCTTTGAGCAATTCCATGTATTTGAGCAGAAAACACTGCAGCTGACTCCCATATGTTCAGCATCATGAAAGCCCCGCAGAGAAAGTCCTCAAACAACAGACAATGTAATTCCTTATGATGCAACACATCCATCCCCAGTTCCACTGAGTGTTCATGCATCTGTGATAACGCTCCACATCTGTCTCCAGTTCCACAGAGAATCCACACATCTGTGATATCGCTCCACATCCATCCCCAGTTCCATAGAGCATCCATGGATCTTTGATATCGCTCTTAAAGGCACCGACAAGGCCAGACAGGAAGTCCACATGTATTCTTGTAAAGGTCACACAAAGCTATACCAAACTTACAATTTTAAAACAAACCACCCTGTTTGTTACTTGCTATTTAGGAGTTCATAATCAATAGTGACAAAAAGCAGATAGAATACAGCAGGCTGGGAGGAAATGCGAGGATAGAAAATGACTGTAAAGGCAAGTGAGGAAAATGAGGGGTGTGAAGATGGATTATAGCTCCACTCACTTGGTTTTAATGATGTTTTCATGATTTACTCTTATGTCAAAAATTGCACCATGTAATTTTACAGGTGCAGTGGTCCATGGCTATAATCTCAGCACTTAGGAAGTGGAGGCAGGAAGATGTGGAGTTGAGACTATCCTTAGCTACATAGTGAATTCACCAAAGGTGTGGCCCAGGTTAAAGGTGGATCTTCCAACCTCAAAAGATCTGGATTAAAAGTGGGTCTTCTCACTTCAAATGATTTAATTAATTAAAATCCCTCGTAGGTATGCCTAGCCACTTGGGCACTAGTTAATTCCAGATGTGGAATTATCATTGACAATTAATAGCCATCGCCAGCCAAGAACAGCCATCCCGATGGCTATTTAGTACCAGGCATGCTATATCATGACCAAGAGTATGTTTTTCCAATCCGGTACGATGTGTGCTCATAAGGGAGATAGTTGTACCTCAACTAACTTTATTCCTCCAACATAACAACCACTTATTTATTTCTCACATGAATCTTCCACTCCTGTGTATATCATACTTTTCCCAACCAGAATATGCATCTTTTTCAAAGTATAGGAGATATGTTAAAATATATTCTGCAATATTCATTTGGTATAGCTAAAGGCATAGTAGAAACTCAATAAATATATTTTTATTTGCTGATTTAATCGCATGTACTCTTTTAATACCACTTTAATCATGTATGTGTATGTGTGTATGAGGATGTGAGTGCAGTGCACACAGAAGATGGAAGAGGGCATCGGATCCTCTGGAACTGGAATTATAGGAAGTTGGTTGCAAGCTGCTGTTTGTAGGTCCTGGAAACAGACCCCGGGTCCCCTGAAAGAGCAGCATGCATCATTCCTAACCACTGAGCTCTCTCCCTGGTCTCTATTAGCACCATTTTTAAAATGACAACTAAAGAAAAAAATTCTTAATTGCTGTGGGGTGTTCTGTATGGCAAATGTGTTGCTAATAAAAGACTGATTGGCCAGTGGCTAGGCAGGAAGTAGGCGGGACTAACAGAGAGAATTAAAAGAACAGGAAGGCAGAAGGAGTGACTGACTGCCTGCCAGCCACCGCCAGGACAAGCAGCATGTAAAGATGCCGGTAAGCCACGAGCCATGTGGCAAGGTATAGATTTATGGAAATGGATTAACTTAAGATATAAGGACAGTTAGCAAGAAGCCTGCCACGGCCATACAGTTTGTAAGCAATATAAGTCTCTGTGTTTCCTTGGTTGGGTCTGAGCGGCTGTGGGACTGGCAGGTGAAAGAGATTTGTCCTGACTGTGGGCCAGGCAGGAAAACTTAAGCTACACTTAATCAAATCCAAATCATCAAAGATATCAAGGAAGTAATTGACTTAAGTGAAAGGAATCCATTATATGAATATAATCACTAACATAGGAGCCACAGGCTGGTGCTGGCTTGTTCTAGTTGAGTCTATTGAAATGGTGAAATGAACATGCAATAGAATGCCTCTATTTGATATGAACAGACTTGCCAAACTAACCTTGGTTTCAAATGAAGACCACCCGGATGGACAAAGAGGACCCACTGCTTGGCCCTGTTCCTTGATTAGTAGTCTTGACTCACTTTTGTGATAAGTAGCTGGCCCCACTTACTAAAACCAGCATCACAAACTCAAATACTTGGCAAGAGCAACAGCCCAGGGGACTTAACAGCTGAATCAACAAACACCCTCACTCTCCTGCTACCATCTTAGCAGCCTGTGTGTGAGCTGTGCTCAAGACTGATGCTACTATGCCTAGAGAAACTGCAAAATTTCATGAATATCACTTATATATTTCTATTAAAAGCATACCTGTAGTACTACTCTATGAGGAACAGAAATGCACAGATCTCCATGTCATTATTACAGTGATTTCATAACTTGAAGGAACTAAGTCAAACAGTAAGAACAGATATGTTTTGAGCGTTTTAAGGGGATTTTTATGCAGATAACCTTTATCAAGGGGCAGTTCCCATGAATGCTGATGGCAAATACCAACACTCATGATGGCTTCCGAACTCTTGGCTTTCATCAACTACACCTAGGACTCGGAGCTTCCTGTCTGAAAGGAACTAGTAAGAACAGTTGGCCAGTACTTGAGCAGATACCTGGTCTCATGGTATGATTAACTTCAGGAGTATTGAATTTTCCAGTCATCCATGGACTTTCCCTTGCTCAATATGTGACACTTTTGTTATCTTAGTTTCAGGTGTCCATTCCAAGTTGAAATGGAGATATCTTTGAGAGGGAAATACATCACTTTTAAATATCAGTCACTTACTGCTCAGAATGAAACCTCTTTATCTGGTCCTTCACTAAAAACAGGCTGTAATTGAAGGGCAAATTATACAAAGGAAAAGAGCATGGTGGTTGTTTGAGATGGTTAAGAAACCATGCCTAAGAGAGAACAGAGATAGAGGGACATATTTGGAGGCTAAGAATCCATGCCCAAGAGAGAACAGAGATAGACAGAGAGAGATTGGGAGGCTAAGAATCCATGCCCAAGAGAGAACAGAGATAGAGGGAGAGATTGGGAGGCTGAGAATCCATGCCCAAGAGAGAACAGATTTTTATATATATATCTGTTCTCACTTTTGTGATAAGTAGCTGGCCCCACTTACTTACTAAAACCAGCATCACAAACTCAAATACTTGGCAAGAACAACAGTCCCCTGGGCTGTTGCTCTTGCCAAGATATATATATATATATATATATATATCTCCATATCTCTCTCTCTATCTATCTATCTATATCTATATCTATATCTATATCTATCTATCTATCTATCTATCTATCTATATATATATATATATATATAGAGAGAGAGAGAGAGAGAGAGAGAGAGAGAGAGATTGGGAGGATAAGAATCTACGCCCAAGAGAGAACAGAGATAGAAGGGAGAGATTGGGAGGCCCAGGAAAGAAATAATTTTTTTTTTTTTTTTTTACCAAAACTAGACTAGCATGTTCCTAGTCTCTCAAGGAATGGTTCACTATTTAATTTTCATTTTATCAAATATTAAATGCAATGCAAGTAAACTTTTGGCATATTGACCACTAATTTCTAAAACATAAATTACTTGAAGATAGGACATAATTTAATTAACCTCAGCATTTGATTTTTAGTGATTGTTCCTAAAAGATCTATTGGAAACGAACAACATATTAGATTATCTAAAGAGAAGGCTAAAAGACAGGAGTCTGGTGGAACTCTGTGTTTTGAGAATCAGTCAATCACACACATTTTTATCACAATCATACTTTTTAGTCAAATATATGTATATATATATATACATTATATATATACATACATTTATTTGGTGTGTATGTGTCCACACATGCATGTATACATGTGTTGGATAAGGATGAGGAGGACACCAGAGATCAACATTGTCATCAAAGACCTAAAAGACACAGGGATGGCGGTTGCTATTAGAACACTGTTTATTTCTCCAGGGAGTGGCAGGAGTCTACCACAGCCTCAGCTGCAGCTGCTGGGTCAGATGTAGTGTCGTTGTGACAACAGATTACTAAGACTTCCCATCTTTGCTGTGTAGTTACTGATTTAGCAAATGTATTCTTTTCCTTTATAATTATAACAGAAAATGAAAAGTTTGTGTTCATGTGGGTTAGATAATAGTCACTTATAGCTTTCCTGTGTTCCTATACTTCTATTATAATAATACTGTCTGAAGGGGTCTGCGCTATTAGAATATGCTACATAACAACACCCCAACTCACTAAACATATAACATCATACTGAATGAAGAATACTCCAGATAGTGAGAATAAACTTCAGTAAGTTTCAAGGGATGGCCAATTCTCTGAGGTCTTATGAGTCCAGTGACTATGAATGTACTGGACTGTCTCCTACAGGACAAATTAAGCACAATATTATACATTGTGTCACCAAAAGAAAGGATAGGCCACTTTGAACTCTGAGATAAAATACATCTATATGTGGGAGAGCCACTGTTTTCCATATACTGAGTACTCTGAAGATTGCTAGCTCAAGGGGAACCCCATGCAGCTCTGCCGTCAATGCAGCATTCCTGAAGACTCTGCAGCATTAGAGAAGTGGAAGATGCAGACAGAGGCAATACAGCACACAACAATCTTCAGCAAGAGAAGCATGCTACTTCAGGAGTCAAGAGTTAAGTCATGTAATCCACAGCTGAAAATAATAAGATTGTTGGGAAATAGCTCTTGGCGTCAGTAGGTCTTGGTAGAGCAAGAGTGCTTGACCCTTGAAGTATCAACTGAATCTACACCCAAAACTTCCAGTATTTCCTGAATTCAATGGGAAAAGCCAAGTCACAAATTGAGATGGAAAATTCTATAACCACAATTGAATACAAACAGGTCCAGGTGTGTGTGTGTGGGGGGGGGTGGCACAAGAAAACTGCATGTGGAGATAGCCCAGACTTCCAGGTTAGCTCTCAGAGATGCATCAGATTGTCTTTTACACAAGACAGTACATGTTGTGATGGAAAGGCGGGACTTAGGTACCCAGACAGAGCAGAAAAAAGGCTGAGCATGATCTGCGGTGGGTCAGCTTCAGTGGGTGTCAGCTGGAGATGAACAGCAACTTCATGACACAACTGTGGGCATCCCGAGTTACAGCAGGGAGGAAAGAATTGCTTAACAGGTAGATCTGTGAGCAGGTCAGCAGGTCATTCTCTTCCTGGAGAGACATGACCTCAGGTGGGATGGAGAGCTCAAAGGTCCAGGTAGAAGAGACACAGAAAAGAAGAAAAGAGGAAACAGCTACAGTCCTAGAAGGGATAGGTAGGTCAGTACACTAAGGGCAAAGGATTTTGTATCACATACTAAGGCCCACTAGGAAGTACATGTCAAAGACCAACTAAGAATCAAGGGCACTCAATGTCTCATCTAACTGACATTGGCTAGTCTTTCGTCACTGGCAACCTTCAGACTAGATTGGGTAGCGTCTGAGGAAAACAGACAAGGTAAGAAAGACATGGGATATACGTTGGTCTGAAAGATGGACTTCTCTTTGCCAAGCTGGATAACAGTTACTGATGATGATGTTAGTCCAAACTGCCAGCAGTAGAGACAAACACATTTGCCAATACAGCACCATCCCCCCAGGAAGCCAGCTAGCCACTTAGTGACAAGTGTATTACACTCAGTCCCTTGCCATCTCAGTGTTATCAGTGTCTTCACAGACAATGGGCACCATTTGCTTCTACTGCATTTGGAGCTTCTACTCTGCTATACAGAATGCCTAATCCATAGTATCTAATTCCACAGATCCAGCCTCTGAATCAGAGCCTTCTTCACATGGTAGGAGAGTGGATCTAGGATACAATCTTCTGACCTTAAGCTGTCTTGAAACATAGAGGCAGCCTCCCCATTGGACACTGAAGCAGCCTTTTAAAGGTTTAACAAACGTGACACATGGTATATTCATGAAAAACCCTCTACAAGGCACTTTGCCTCAAATAGTGAAGATATAAGGAGACCAAGAAGTTGGAGGAGGTGTGGTTCTATTTACCGTAATTCTCAATGATACACTGATTCATGTTTCATGTCACACAATCCTAGACCCTACAGGGTCTGAGGTCCTGGCATCCAAAAGTGTCTCTCTTAACAAGAAACACTACAAATTCCTGGAAAATTTAAAGTTATGGCTGCCCCTGGGGCTCTTTGAACTTCTTGTGGCCATATATGAGCAAACAGAAAGAAAAGTCATTCTCCAAGCATGCCTAACAGACCCTGAGAAACATAAGCAAGGAGATGGCTTTTACACAATAAAGCAGGAAGGAAAAATGAAAAATTGAAATAACATATGAAAAATTGGGGGCCTCCTGGGATGTGTCCTTTAGTTATGAAAATTTAGTTTAGACCACCAGTAAGATGCCTAGACCAGCTGAGGATGAGAAAGCATAAGGTGGCCATGGAGGATGGAGAGGAGGAGAACAATTGTGCTACCATAGACAACTGGATCGCCAAGGGTGTAGTCCCTCTTTTGAACTTAGGCAGATCAAGTAGACTCTACTTAAGTAAAGATACAGCAAATGTAAATATACAAAAAGGAAAGGCAAGCTTTTATAGACTAGAACTTACATCTGACAAAAGTATTATTTTCTTGTCATATAAACATTAAATATTAAAAAAGTGAACAACCAATGGGTCAAAAGGAAAACAGGATCAAGTTCAGTAAAACAGAATGACAGCTTTATCACAATGCAATATAACCTCAAGTGTATATTACAGTGGGAAGAAGCCTATCCAAAATGCTCTCTACTGTAATTCCAACCCCACATGACATACTGCCCAAACAATGGAGACGATACAAAGATAACCAGTTGCTATGGTTTTCAACATGAATAGGAAGACTACAGATGAGGTTTAAGACAATGACACTATTCATGAAACTACAATGATGGAGATGTGCCATTATGAATTTGTCTAAACTCTTCAGATGTACAGCACTGAGTGACATAACATGCGTAATATGCATGTAATGTGCATGTATATTTAATCAAATGTGACGATCATTTCCAATTAAAAAAATAGGAATTGATAGTTTTTTTTTTAATGTAGTCAAATATACACATTCTTTAATCCTGATCCCTGAGTTTACATCAGGAGAAATCACTCCATTTCCAGGGAGCTTAGGGGCCAGGCAAAGTTGTACAGTATTTCCAACTCTGACACTGTATTAGTGTCATCATGAAGCCGTTCACCGAGAGACTTGAGTCAGAGGTGTAAGAATCGGCAAGAACTCGAATAGTGTGGGTTTGCAAATTACACGATGGCGCAGTGGCAAAGCCCTAGGAAGATGTGGTAAGTCTAACTCAGAAGAAGTAGTAAGGTATCAAATTTTAAAATAACACTGGAAAATTAATGATCTTTACGTGCATATGCAAAAGCCTACTAGTGAATATAAAGGTAGAGAAACTCCACCAAAAATTGCAATGAAAACATAAAATTGCAGCCAGGTAGTGTTGGTGCACAACTTAATACCAGCACTTGAAGACAGAGGCAGGTGGATCTCTGAGTTTGAGGCCAGTCTGGTCTACAGAGTGAGTTCCAGTTCAGCCAGGGCTACATAGAGAAACCCTGTCTCCAAGAACCAAAGTTAATAATAATAATAATAATAATAATAATAATAATAATAATAAAAATAAAAATAAAAATAAAAAATAATAATAAGAAAATTTTAAAAATTAAAAAGTAAATCTTAAAAAATCATAAAATTGGAACATATTTAAAAAGAATTGTGCAGAACTGCCATGTGGAAAAACTGTTAATAGTCCTCAAAAATTAGAAAAGGAGATTTGAGCAAATGAAAGACAGGCATTGTTCTTAGAGAGGATGACTCACTTGCATAATTTTATCAATGCTCTTTTAATCTATCAGTGTAAACTGTAGCCAGTAAAAACAATGATTGTATTTTTAATGAAGCTAGATAAGGCTGATGCTCAACTGTACATGGGAAAAATAATTCAAGTGTACACAGGAAAACATTGAAGATGAGAAACTAAGGGACTGTTAGCCATTAAAACATGCCACAAAGCTCATGTTATTTCAAACATGGAACCTGTATGTGGGTAACGGTGTAAGAATGGCACAGTTCACTGCACTAACTCAAGTCAACTTTGTTTTTCCTGATACCTGGTGTCATAGCTGTGTGGAGTTGAGCTAGGAAAGGTTGGCCTCTGCCATGACATGTCTGTTACATGCATGAGCTCCCAGTAGCTGTGGCTCTGCACAAGGTCAAGAGGGTTGAAAGTTCCAGCACTGAGGAAGGAGGGGGTCCTTCACCCCCACAATAGCTGGAAGGCCAGTGGCAGTTGATGGCTGCTGAAGGGACAGAGTCACTTTTCTTTGGGGGAAGGTGCCCAAGTGAATGACTCCACACGTGGGCACATGGACAGCACTAATTGGACTCATAGAGCTGAGAGAGAGAGAGAGAGAGAGAGAGAGAGAGAGAGAGAGAGAGAGAGAATGAAGTTGGGAGGCAGATGGGAGATATGTTTTGTGGGAGTGGGGGAAGAGCTGGAAGGGAGGAGTGTATACATATATGAAAGTTTCAAAAAAGTTTAAATAATAAAACCTAGGGACCGAGGAGAGGGCTTTAGAGGGGTTGATACTCTTCTAGAGGACGTGAGTTTGGTTCCAGCACCAACCTGGCCAACCCACAACCACCTGTAACTCCAGCTCCAGGGAATCTGACACTTTCTGTTGGTACCCAAGGGCACTCACAGTCAGCTAAATGCACATACATAGTAAATAAAACCTAAAATCTTAAAAAAGTAAATAAAAACTAATACTTCCCCCAAAGTAGAGTCAACTAAGGTACCCATCCAAAGGTGTTTGTTTCCTCTCAGCCCTAGTTGAGAGTCCTTCACAGCCTCTTGCTACTATGAAATTTCTGCCTTTAGGGCAAATTCACCCTGCCCTCCCAGAGCTGTTTATTCTCTCCTGGCCTGCTCCAGCTCCTCTTAGATTAAATGGTAACTGGAAGACTTCCATAGCAGAGCTTATTAGTGGCTTTCTTTCGTTACTTTATATTATAAACACTGTCGAATGCTGTCCCCGTGCCACGCTCTGCTGCACTGAGTGGTAGCAATAATTTTACAAGATTACTGAACCACAGAGCAGACAATTTCCAGCCAGAGAATGGAAGAATTCTCTGCTGCTCCCCAAAGCCTAATATCTTCCTTGTTTGGCACGAGTTGCATTCTGTTGAAACAATGGTCCTTCAGTGATAAAAAGCAGGAAGATTAAAAGTGTTTGTTTTCATCATAGTTTTTACTTTTTAAATTAGCACTCGTAATCATGAGTTTCACTGTACAATTTCCATCCACACTTGGTTCTTGCTCATCTGTCCACACTCCCCTTAGCCCCTGCCTCCCTCCACAGCCTCCACCCTGCTCTCATATTACATTTATCCTAGAATTCTCTTCATCTCTTCTTCTTTCCCCTCAACCTTCACTTAAGACTTCTTTCTTACTACAGTCTAGACTCTAGTTCCCTGTCCTATCCCTCACACACTCACACACATAAAAATAAAGATCTGGGATTTGCATATGAGAGAAAATGTGCTATTTGTCTCTCAAGGCCTGGGGTAGTTCACTTAAGATAATAATTTCCATTACCATCCATTTTCCTACAAATGTCATGATTTCACTTTATGGCTTAATAAAATTCCATTGTGTATATATACCACATAAATGTGGTTATTGTTGCTGTTAATCACCCATGGATACCCTAAGTGAACCCACCTCAGTACTGTGGGGGCTGGCCCTAAGCATCTAGATTTCTTTCCAAGTTCTTTATGTGATGGTGATGTCCAGAGTGGTTGAAAAGAAAGTCGCAGTTCTACAGCTGGCACCGTTTTATTGTCAAAACTTAAATTTCCACTGGACTAAACACGTACTTTGTCTAGTCCAGACCCTTAGTGCTGTACCATCAAGCTGTGCTAACTGACATTAAATCATCTCTCTGTTCTCAGGGCTCTTTTTCCTCTTTCTCTGACGTATACACAGCATCCCAAAGTGACCTCCTAAAAGCATAAACCAGGGGCTGGAGAGATGGCTCAGCAATGAAGAACTGTTGATGTTCTTCCAGAGCACTTGGGTGGGATTCCCTACACCTCACAACCCTTTTTAATTCCAACTCCAAGAGTTCCATCGCCCTCTTCTGGCCGCATAGGCAATTGCACTCATATGACCCTTCCTCCACATCTAATCCTGACACTCAAAATATGCTCTCAAAATAATGATCAAGCCCCAGAATTCCATTTTCTTGCTTAGAAATCTTTGTTTGAAATTCTTTTTCTTCTTCTGCTTTTAGTCTCCATTTTAGAATAATGGTCCACATTTTACTCAACTAGTCAAGCAAATATATAAAAACTATGTTATAGCCCTCTCTTAAGAGTTAACTGAGCTGAACTGTGTGGCTCAAATGTTGTAAATTTTATTCCTGTGTTTCTACTGAAATCATCCTTACCTTTCACAGATGATGCCATTCAACCTCACTGTTAACCCTTGACTCTACCACATTTATCCTTTTAAGCAATTAGAGGGATTAACTAGTCTCCCTGTAACCCCCTTTATAACCATCTACTCTGTTGTCATGCATACATCTCAGAAAGCTCAAGTCCCAGAATTCCATTTTCTTACTTAGAAATCTTTGTTTGAAGCCTATGGGATAAACATAAACTTAACAACTAAGAACTTTTACCTGAGAAAATTCATCTATTATGAAAATAAAATCATTTTAGCTTTGATTTGCTATTAAACATTCTTTAAATTCTTGAATCTCTAGTTACATTAAAGAGTCTAAAATTCATGCCGAAACCTGAAGGGGCCAGGCCTGCAGACCCAAAGCTGCAGGATCTCCGTGACACAAGACAACAGCAGGATAACCAGGAGGAGTCCCAGGGAGGGCCCAGTGTAGCAGAAGCCAGAGGCCTCGAACCAGACTAATGACTCATTGCAATGAACACTTACAAGTAAAGATGTAGGGACTAAAGAGTATACTGTATGACTCACTGCGTCACATGACAGCTTCCACACTAGGACATTTGTGGATTTTTTTTTTTTTTTTGCTTTTTATGTTAGTTTTTTGTTTGTTTGTTTGTTTGATTGTTTTAAATTTTACTTTATTTTTTTTTGGGGGGGGGAGGTGGTTGCAAGAGCAGAGGGCACATATGAAGGGACAGGGAGATGAATGGGATTCGGGTGCATGGTGTGAAACCCATAAGGAATCAATTATAAAAAAAAGTCTAAAGTTCAGAAGAATGAGTATAAGTCCCAACTGCATTCTAAATACCCATCCTTGTATTCATAGATAGGTGCAGCTCTCACCCCTCATCAAAGAAGCTTCTTTTTCTGGCAGAGGAAACCATCACAGAAATCCACAACTAGTCAAAACACAGAGAACAACAGACTGTTGGGTGCCCATCACCGAATGATGCATCTAGCAACACAACCTGTATACCTAAGGCTCAGGGAGCAAGGCAGAAGTGGGGGACTGTAAGAGCCAGAGGACCAGCACATCCGCTACTAGACAGCGCCTCATATCCAGTCCCATATGCAACACGTGTTTATGAGCTAGAAGACACTGTAATCGTTAAATTGCCTCAAATGACCTTGTACTAATCCTTGAGAGACTACCGCTAACATCTCTGGAAAATAAAGCAGGTGATGAAGAAGAACAGAGCAGTTAGCTGTCAGGACCTTTTATAAGCAATGTGGAATTAAAGATAACAAGGACAATGTTTTAACTGTTCATGAAAAATGACAAAATTTCAAAGAAACAGGAAAAATGAACATCTTTGGATGATGAGGTAGTAGGGAAAGACTTTATGCAAAAGAAGATCATTAAAATAACAGTGATACAAGAGTCAGAACAGCCGTCCCCAAGACAGATGCTACTTGTAAATTCAGTTACAGCAATTTGCAGGTGGGCTAAGAACAATACTCATTTAAAATAATTACATTGAAATTAGATTCTGCATCCTGGGTGAAAGAAGTCAGGCAAATCCTATTTGTTCCAGAAAAGCTTCCACTAAACTTGATGGAATAAAAGAGGAGAGGTTCACATAAATAACAAACTTTTATTAACCTCAAGCTTTAATTGCTCACTCAAAACAATGTCCTTCTCAGGACAGCACCAATATGCAGCTGCATTTCACACTCTACTACTTCCTTATCAACAAAACCAGGTGTAATGTAATGTTTGATTTTGATCTGTCATTAATGAATGTGTTGTAAATTAGAAAAAAATAATATCATTTAACTAAAGAAATCACCAACCCCTGAAGAGCCGCTGTGGGCTAAGAAGGCCTGTAGTCTGCACAGAGGGAGAAGCCATCGTACAGTCCTGTCCTGGAAGCTGCCTAGGGCTCCACCACTAGGGAGTTGTCAGTACTCTGGTTTACTTATTAAGAAGTCAACTTATTTTCTCGGCATTGTGCTGCATCCGTGACTCTGAGTTAGACTTGGGGTGTATTTATGAAGCTAAGAGAAAATGCAGAAGCTTTATCTCACACAGTGTCTGCAATTTATGATATGATTCAAGAACATTTTACCCTCAGAGCTTCTGGTCTACGAAGGCTTTCAAGAAAGAGAGTGGTTCCATATCAAGCCTGAAGCCAAACTCAACATTTTAAGGAATATACAAACAAACTTGATATGTCTACTATAAGCCTAATTGCACTTATTCTAGATATGAAGTTCAAATTATACATGCATTTAGCAAGAATTGGAAGCATTTCATATTACTAATTCTGTGGAGTTTGCGACTCCAATTTTGTTTACAGTTCTTAGCTCTGTATCATTGACCAGCTATGCACAAAAGACAAATCGGCTGGGATTTCATCAGAATAAAGATGCAGAGAGTCCAGAGTTTGCATCTCTAATAAAAACCCTGGAATACAAAATGTTCCCAAATCCTAAGACATGTGATTCACCAGTGGATGAGCTACACCTGACCCTCTGTGAGGGTCCCAGTCACAAGTCAGCAGTCTGGAAAACATTATACACATGTACCTTCTGGCTAAGCACATATGAAACATAAATTCAGATTAAATTCCCATTGTCATTCTGAAAAGGATTCAAAGCTTGAAAGTGTTCTGGCCCTGTGAACTTCAATTCATACTCAATTTCCTGTTTCCTTAGGCTCCCTGATGGGGTAAATGTGGTCTAAACTGCTCTTCATAGGTAAACTTCAGAAAGAATCTGTCTCAAGCTTCCCACAAGAAGCATGTTTTTGTAAAAGAAATTTAATTTTCATCATTTTTTGTTTCAAATGTATTATCTTTTAATCAATGATTTACCTCTGGTCCTGGAGGGCCAGATGGTCCCTGGGGTCCCGGGTCACCTGGTTGTCCCTAAAAGGGGAGAGAAAATCAAAATAAGAATATTAATGTAATAAACATAACTGAAAGTGGAAACTGGCATTTTGCAATTGAACAGCATTTAATTCATCATGTCAGACAAAGTTGTGATGACTTTCCAGAGATTTAGTTTGTAAGGTCTTCGGATCGCTCTTCCTGTCACTTCCTGTCAACGCCTGAGAGCATCAGCCGCCTTCCCCGGCTTCAGACTTCACCGTGAAACTTACCTATATCTGATGTCTGTGGTGCAATACACACCTGCTGATGTTAGCTATACAAACAAATTCACCAGTCAGGTGGCTCGGGCAAGAGACGTGTAGGTGTGAAAATGTGCATGTGTGCGTATATGTGTGTATATGTGCATATATGTACGTGCATGTGTGTGTGTGTGCATGTACGTGTATGTGCATGTCTGTTTATGTGCATGCACATGTGTGTGCAGGCATGTATGTGTGAACATGTATGTGTGTATGTGTATACACATGTATATATGTGTGTGTACATATGTGTGTGTATGTTTCTCCAGAGACAGGATGATAAAGCAGCAGTGGGAAGTTTTAGAAGAGGATTTGCATTTTATAATCAGAGTCCTAGAGCACTTCTGAAACTTTCTCTCCTCTTTGCTACTGTAAGTGACTTGATGGAATAATTGTGACTCACCTGGATTGAAACCCTTGCGGCTAGGTGTCTCTAAATCTCCCCTGTCTCATCAAAAGGACAGGAAGGACAATGACGAAGCTACAGAGTCATTGTGAGGATTCAGGGAGACAATGTCGGACAGTGCAGAGCCAGGACACATGGGAGGATCATGAGCACTAATTAACCAAAGCGACAGTGACGGACTGTCCACTTCCTGCCCGTGTTCCTCGCCTGGCTTTCCCTGCAATTCCCAGATCATTCCGATCCTGGAATTAAATATTGAGGGCTTGGTTTCAGCACTTTGGAAGGCACTTTTGATATTCATACTGAAGCTGTAAAGCTGGGCAGAAGATGGACGGGGCGAGCATATGCCCCGAAGCCAGGGAAGGCACCGGGGCTGTCCAGGCTAACAGCGTAGACCAGGGGAAGGAGTATGAAGCTCTCTCGCTTTCATAGGAAAACTGCTGAGTTTCCTGCCTTTCCTCTAAGCCTCCACGTGAGCTTGTCATCTGATTAAACTCGGCCTAAGACTACATCAGTTGCAGGATACAGCATGAGGGGACCCATTTCCCGACGACTGCAGCTTCCCATGTTGACCGGCTCCCTTCGCGGTGCGAAGGCCTCTGACATGAGGGGTTCAGAACAACGGCCACACTAGAATCCAGACGGTTCTGGCAAAGGCTCATTTTTGAGTGGCAGAAACAAACTTGTAATCCATCTGAGTCAGTGTACAAGGAGTCTTAAGTCTAAAAGGGACAAGCGCCTCTCTTAGTGATGGGGTGGGTCTCACTGGCGCCCTCTAGTGGCAAAAACCAATTAGGACGTTAACGAAGCACCCCAGAAAAGACAGCATATCCTCAGGCCTTTGACTTAACTGACCAGCAAATGTTAAAAAATAAATTGGGGAGCAATTGTACTAATATTTCATAATAATTATTTGTTTTATAAAACTTAAGTTACCATCTTTCTGTGTATGTCAATTTTCCTTTATGAAATATTTTATGACGATTTTCAAGTAGCTTTCAGAATGGTGCAATGTCAAGCAAATCTCTATCAATAAGGAAACTTCCAGTATAAAAATGTTAAGGGGCAGCAAGATGGCCCGGTGGCCAAAGCACTTGTCACCAAGCCTTGTAGCCTGAGTTCAACATGCTGGGGAAATCACATGGTAGACGAAAAGGAAAGACTCCTATGAGTTGTCCTCTCTCTCTCTCTCTCTCTCTCTCTCTCTCTCTCTCTCTCCCTCTCTCTCTCCACACACACACACACACACACACACACACACACACACACACGTACACAAAAATGCTACAATAGTCTTTGTTTACTCTATGTCAGGGGGAGGAGGGTTCCTGACCCTTCCAGAGTGGTAGCTTTCCCTGATTTCCAAACTTGCCGAACAAAACCTCCCCTGTTCCAGAATGCACACACCTTCCACATCAGGCCATTCCTACATCTGGAAAATAGTCTTTCATGTTATAACTCAGATCCACTTGTAAGCAATCAGAGCAACCAATAAAATCTAAGATGACAGAAACCTCAAGCTAGGACTGAGGAAGACAGCCTCAAGACTCATTCCTTCCATGGCAGCAGACAAGCTTTTAGGTAGACATGAACTAAATCACCACGTGTGGCAGTTTTTCTCTTAATAAGTCCATTGATTTTGTGTAAAAAATTTTCATAAAATAGGAGTCTCCTATCCTTACTGGAGATGGGTTTCAGGCCAAATATCTTGGTATTAGTAAGATGGAAATAAGTTTAGGCACCAAAGAAAAAGTTCTTTCATTAATATATCGTATGTGTGTGTTCATATGGGTGTGCATGTGTGTGCATAAGTGAGCACATGCATGCCCGTGTGTGTGTGTGTGTGTGTGTGTGTGTGTGTGTGTGTGTATGTGCGTTTGTATGTGTAAGCCACAGGTCAATCTTGGGTGTCATTCTGAGGCATCATCCACCTTATCTTTTGAGACAGGGTCCCACATTGAGACCTGGGTCTTGCTGAGTAGGGTAGGCTGGTGGTCAAACAAGCCCCAGGACCATCCTTTCTCAGCCTCCGCACCACTGAGATCACAAACACACACGCACCACTGTTGAGCGTGAACTTGGGTCCTCATGTTGCACAGCCAACAGTTTACTTAATGAGCCATATCCCCAGCGCTTGTTAAAGTCAGTTGTGAGTCTAAGCTGTCTTGAGCTCAAAGCATATATTTCTCAAAGTTTAGTAAAACTACAAAAGGTCAACCATCTCCCTGGTAATGGAATCCCCACTGACATTAAATTATTTTATTAGAATAATACAGGAAGGTGGACAGTGAGTCAGTAAAACTCATTCAGACCATTTTCATCCCTCACTGGAAATAAACTTTATTAGCATTTGTTGTGATTTCTTTTATGAACAAAATATTGTTAGTATGTTAAAGGTAAGACAGACTTCTCTTAGCTTATACTACAGTAAGAGTGGCAATGCACAGTAAAGTCTCTCTCTCTTAAACTAGAGTCGTATTCATAAGCACTAATGTAATCTGACTTTCATCTTAAACACAAGAAATTGGGCATTGTGATGATTCGATACCCAAGGTCATAGAAGGTCAAATGTCAGAGCTGGGACTTACACCCATGTTGTTATCTCTTAGTCTCATCACTCATTTCTCCTGTTATGAGCATGCTGTGATATAAACTGGATCAGAGGTTGAGCACCTTAGCAATGATTAGCCTAATGTGAGCCTGAAGTTGACTTCAGTGTTCTTACAGTATGAATTGTAGAGTATGTGACAATAATATTAGATTTATTTATTAGTATCTGACTTAGGTAACTGTGTTCTGTCACTTCCTATGACTTTCAAAGGATTTTTTAAAAATCGTCAAAATACAAAAAAGGAAGAAAAAGAAAGGCTCTAGCCTTCTTTACCAGTCATCTCAGACACCAGGAAGTCCCTGTTGCTTAGTTCAGGCTCCTATAATCTGTTAGCTGTCATCTTGACCGACTCTCCTGCCCTATTATGAACTGCCGAGTTGTCAAGATTCAACTTCAGGGTGGACATAGTTAATTAGATTAATGGAAAATAAAAATAGGTCATCCATTGGCATGCCATTGGACAAACTGTAAAAAAGTATTCTTTGGATTAAGTAATTCCTGAGAAATATTCACAAGGTGCTAAATGGTTTGTGTGAGATTCTGAACATATCCCTGCTTCCTGGGAGAAGGGGGGGTAGAATTAGAGAGAGTCCAAAAAGTGCTCAGGAAAATGTCATTTTAATATTTTATTGTGTACTCTAATTCTACATCCAATTTTCTGTCTATGATACTTTTTTTATTGCTATAAACAACATTAACTTTTTTTTCTTTTTTAAGACAGGGTTGCTTTGTGTAACCTTGACTGTCCTGGAACTCACGCTGTAGACCAGACTGGTCTTGAACTCAGAGATCAACATACTGAGTGCTGGGATTAAAGGTATATGTCACCACTGCCTGGCAGGTATTAAAATCTTAAAACAGCCTTAAAATATGAAGCTCTAAACCAGCATGGGGCCATGATTGAGAGTCTGGGCTGTGGCATACCCCATTACCTACGTTCACTCAGGTGTCCACTTACAGACTATGGGACCTCATGCAAGTTAATTAACTCTCTGTCTCAATATCATTCATCTATAAAATTAATAGTGCCAACTTCATAGGATCGTTGTGACTATTAAATCAGATATGTAATCTTTACAACAATGCCTAGCACTTCCTAAAGAATAAGGCTTAGGTAAGACCATTACCATTTTAAACATTCAGAGGTTTATTTTTAACTTAAGCTTTCCTTGTTTTCTTTATGGCTTTGTTGTTGATGTAGGGTATGAATCAGTCTATGGAAGTAGTGCTGAAAACCTGTGGGCTCGCTATCCCCTAAGACTGAGGAGAGAGAATGTGAGGCTGGTAGGCATCCACCTCATGCCATACATCCTGCTAATACCATTAACAGCACCAAGACTCTGTGCTTATCACAAAAAGCAAAGTGAAGGTTCAAACCTACTGAAGGTCCTGACTTTCCTCTTATCCCTGGTGGTCCTGGTGACCCAATGGTGCCCTAGAAGAAGAAAATAGAGGGAAAATGTTATAGTAAAGAAAACTTTCTACTTGTATACTTCTACAAATATCCATGGGTGTGTTTTAGAATTAAACATCATATTGATACCATATCCTTACAAAATGCATGGCTGAAATAATAAGTCCTCCTTTCTTTGAATCAATGCTTTTATTTCTTCATTTTTATCAAATGAGTGGTATGAAAGGTACCTTGTCTCCAGGATACCCAGGTTCTCCTGGCTCTCCTGCCATGCCTTGTTCACCCTAGGAAGCACAATTTCACAGAGAGACAATGCATTATAAGCATGGTGATACACAGGAAGGCAAATATTCATTATAGAAGAAAAACTCTACAATTTCCCCTACTTCTTAGAAAAGCTAATATAGTACAAATTAAACCCTATAAATAAAACCAAAATATTTACTAACTTCTGTTGACATGAACACAATAACCAGCTGGGGGGAGGAATTATCTCTGTGAAAATGTCAATAATATTGAAGTCACCTTATCACCTTTGATTCCAGGTGCTCCTCTATTTCCGGAGAGGCCCTAAAAATACAAAAGGTGATATTTTGTGACATCATGGGGAAGTTAAAGAGAAATAGCAATAAGCAAATAGAGCCATACCATTGGGCCAGGAGCTCCCGGGGGTCCAGTTGGTCCTGCAGGACCAACACTTCCCTGAGGAGTGGAAAGGAAGGTATCATTAAGCACTTAGGATTAGAAAGAGGGCATGATACAGTAAAAAAAGTTAATGAACTTAAAGCATTTTGCCCAGTTCCAGCAACTTTTCTTCTTTTTTAAAATAATACTCAACTCTTAGACTCTAGGCATCCCATCCTTCTTCCTGATTCTACCCGAGTCTGCTCTAGTCAGACCCTTCCCTCCACTGAGCTCTTATATTCCTTCTGTTCATGACATTCAATTTGCAGCTTTTTTCAGACAGGTTAACACCTTGTAGAAATATTTTAGTGTTAAGTTCCCCTCAAATAGTCAAATATATTAATCAACCAGCTTAGCTTTCTATTTTATTCATTATTAGCTGTTGTGGGATAATCTTTTTGTACACTGTGAAGATGTCTGTTTTACCTCATCTGATTGGTTTAGTAAAGAGGAGAATGGTCAATAGCTAGGCAGGAGAGGACAGATTTCTGGTGTTGAGACACCAATTTGCTTCTCATAACTGTCCTGGCTTCCTTGTCATTCTCCATCCTGATAACCACTTTAGTTCAATCCTCTGTCAACAGTTCCCAAATGGTCAGAAAGTTGTATATGTAACCATGGCTGGCACATGCCTATACCTCCAGCCACTCTGAAGGATAAGGTAAGAGGATTGGAGAATTCAAGATCAGCCTGGGCAACATAGCAACATAGTGAGAGGATAGCTGTAAAACAACAAAGAATAAAAATTCAAAGCTAGGTGTAGTGGCTGAGACCAGGAACCTCAGCACTCAGGAGTCTGGGGCCAGCCTTGGCTTCACAGTGAGTGTGTTAGCTCTCAGGGTTCTTATTCAGGGAAACCACGTCTCCAAAAGCAAAGCAACAACCGAAACTTTTGTTTCTGAGATTCTAAAAATGTCACCAGTTTAAGCTAGAATTCAAATTATCAAGCTAGCATCATGGCCCCCTCTTTATATCCCCCTCTCTGTTTACCTACTTCCTCCTTTTCCTCCTCCTCCTCTGCATCCTACACTCACCCAGGATGTCCACTCCCCACCCCAGGCCATACTCTTCCTCATAACATGTTCCAAGTCTTTGAAGACAGAATGACCAGTAACAAATCCTTTAGTACATGTCTCCCCCAGTCTCTTAATCTGTACATTAGCTGAGAGCAGACACATGTGCCATTTTCCACCCTATCCCTAGACTCAGCCTAATAAATGTGATGTAACAGTTTCGATATAAAATGTGGAGTGGATACTGAAGGAATTAACTTTAAAATATATTTTTATTTTATACAGCAATTTCTAGAGTTCTAGTTCCCAACATTTCCTTACTGCATGGGCAGTAGTCTACATTGACAGGATACAAATTTCAGAATGGAAAACATGACACTGGTAATTTTGGAAGAGTCTTAAAGTTTGTGAAGCACACCAGAGACAAATTATTCCCAACGTGTTTAGTCCTGAAATGTATGGGACTGTTAGTAGAAAAGAGTAATACTTTCCAGCTTAATAAATATTCAAGGGCAATCTCTGCTCACAATTTCAAACTTGTCAATAGGAAACAGTCATTCATGTCACTACAGTGGCTAGTTTATTCAAAGTTCATAGCTTTAAAGCTGATATTAGCTTAAAACACACAATAAATTTCTGTATTTTGGAATTGTTCAGAAATTATCTAATACTGGAGAGTCATTTTACAAACAAAAAGACTTTCTTTGTGCTATTTTTTTCACAAACAGTATAGAATTCTTAAATTTTGTCTTAGTTAAATTTGTCTCAAAATGCTTAATCTAGCACTTTGAGATGAATGTATTTTGAATTCATGATATCTTATTTTACTTTTTTTGTGATTCTAAAAGAATCATCACTAGGATCAGGAGATATCGAGAAAAAAGCTATGAAGAACTCACTGAAACAGAAGAGTATAAGGTAAAAATGGAGTAGTAAACACAGAACCATTATGTCAGCGTACCAAAAATTATGTGTCAAATTCTTGTCCTGAAAAAGTATTGCCTTCTAAAAAGCAGTGCATGATGGCTTTATGAGAGTTTCAGCTCATCAAGGGAACCCGAAGGTCCTTTGCTATTCCCTACCTACTGTAGTCCATGCTGGGAGAACCTTGAACAGACGGAAGACGCATGGGAACCCAGTTGAGGGTGTCTGGGCTCTAGCACCAGGGGTGAAAGAAAGAATAACCCGCAAAGCTATAGACAGCAGAGAACCTCTGAGTCAAAGAAAGAGATCAAAAGCACATCTTCATTATATTAGACAAAGGAGTCACCAGCCACTTCACAGAAGTTCATATGAATGCATTGTAGAAAGGACAGAATTCTGGACTTTTCAACCACGCCGACCATACTCCCAGGTGAGCATATCACTAGAGTAGTTAAGAAAGCAATGGCAACCAACAGCATGGCACACCAAAAGTGGGTGGAGAAAGCATGAGCCTCTGTTGGTCTTCAACTGGGTAGTAAAGGTGATTCTCACAGGAAGTGGCTCTTCTATGTCTTATACTTTTGAAGAAACTGAGTCCTGCCTTTAACAAGACAGTCATAGATTTACCTATGTATACATACACTTATCTATAGAAGAAAGCCATTTTAGCTTACACAAAAGCAACAGTTATCTTTTTGATTTATACTACTAGTCTAACTTTCCTGTCTGTTTGGGAAATATGTTTAAGCTGGGTTCATACAGTAACAACATGAAAACTCATTTGACTAAGTTTTTAAAGCACATCTGGCAACTTAAACTACATAATAAACTATTTCACAAAAATGACATTTAGTGATACTCACTGTAATACCAGGAAATCCAGGAGGCCCAATGCCACCTACAAGCCCCTATTATGAAAGAAATGTACAAAATGTGTTCATTTTGATTGCAATCTGCTGAGGGATTTTCTGAAATGATGACACATATTTCCAGGAAACAATGTGAAAATTGACTTCCATTGAAAAACAGAAAGTACTTTCTTCTTTCAAAAGTATTTTGAGATGTTAAAATTACCCTCTAGGTTAGGGTATATAATTCTCTATGCCTTATAAGTACTTAATAAAGAAGAAAATACAATCAATAATCAACATTACAGACATATTGGAAAGGACAGATGGTCAGTATATAGAGTTTAGGAGAGTATTCTCAGATGGCCAAAAAAAGTCACATGTTTTGAAGAATGTTGCTTTAAATTTCTACCTTTATTTTAATGTTAAAACAGAAATATCTGATTTTGTTATCATAAAAATCATAATGTGATGTGTCACTAAATTTACAGGGAATGAGGGAAAGGAATGATCTCCCTCAGTATGCCGTGATTTACATTTGAAACACATACATGATAAATTATTGAAAAAAAAAACCCTACAAATTGTACTAAAAACATCTACTTTACTTTTGTATTTAAATGTTTAAATGATATTCAAGAATAATTATGATATATTTTAATAAAGAATATATTTTGCAGAGCATGTTTTAAACATGCTGAATCCAGCTTTAATAGCTCCCAGGGATATAAAATTGCCAAACAATTAAATAATGGATTCATATGAGGTCTGTAAGTACACAATAGATATATTTTAAAATCTAAATGATGCTTACTTCATTAAAGTTGAAATTAGATCCCCCTAGAATTATGGGCATGAAAAAGTTGGTAAATATTCTACTCAAAATATTACTCAAATATTTAATAACTTAACCTGATTCAGTTCTAATTTTCTTTTAAATTCCATGGCTTAGACACAAGCAAAACCTTAGCTAAACCTACCAACTTACTTAACTAATGCTAATTTGGACAGAGAATTTTAAAAAGAAAGTATGTTTATAGTCTTTGTGATACTGACTCACATATAAATGTAGGAACCAGTCACAATTTAGAATACACAAATTTTGCATTGATTCTAATCATTTGAAAATCTGACGAAAATAATACGCATATAGCACAGACTTTTCAGAAGGAGAAAAAGTGAGAACAACTTCCCTGCAGTGTGGAAACCCAGCATGCTATCCTGCAGTGTGGAAACCCAGCATGCTATCCTGCAGTGTGGAAACCCAGCATGCCATCACCACTCTTTTGAGGCAGTGCAACAGTTCTTGAATGGCACCTCTTCCCCAGTCTGAACAGTGACATGAATAACCCCAAGTGGAAGACCTCTGTGCAGAACTGAGGAGCACAGTTAGTGCCTTCACATACGAAGGTCAGTGTTGTGTCATATTTACCCAAGTGACTCAAACATGGTTAAAGTGATTGATTTTAATGACTGTCACGACGGAGGTTTATCCAAACAACTCTGGATTATCTCTCACACTGAAAAGTGACAGACTAGAGTGTGCACAGAGGTGTGGAAACTGCCCAGCTGCGTCATTTGTAAATACGCTCATAAAGCTGCCACATGCAGCTGCCACAGAGCACGAGTGATGTGAGACTGTCAGGATGGACCATCACGAGGTACTCACAGGACTACCATCCAGACCAGCGGGGCCTCTGTCTCCAAAATCACCTGGAAAGCCCTGCAGAGAAACGAAGAATGCCACCGTCAAAGCTGGAATATACAAAGAACTCATTTAACCGGTTTCTTTTATTTTTCACATTATAACTTCTTTTTTTTCTTTTATTATTATATTTATTTTACATCCCGCTGCAGTTTCCCCTCCCTCCTCTCCTCCCAGTTCGTTGACCCACCTCTGGTCCCCCCCCCCCCAATCCACTCCTCCTGTTTCTGTTTAGGAAAGGGAGGTCTCCCATGGTTATCAACAAAACATGGCCTATCAAGTTGCAGTAAGACTAAGCACCTCCCCATGTATTAAGGCTGGACCAGGCAGCCCAGTATGAGGAATAGGGTCCCAAAAGCCAGTAAAAGAGTTGGAAACGGCCCCTGTTCTCGCTGTTAGGAGTCCCACAAGAGGACCAAGCTATACAATTATTACATATATGCAGAGTGCTTAGGTTAAGAATTTTGTAACAGAAACTATGTATTTCCTGGGTCTGGGGACATAGTAAGTTGGTAGGATGCATGCTGCAGCAACCCATGTGAAAAAGCCATGGTATGGTGGTGCACATTTATAATCCCAGTGCTGAGGAGGCAGAGTTAGGTAGATCCCTGAGATTCCCTGGCCAGCCAGCCTAGCCAAGCTGGTGAGCTCCAGGCCAGTGTGCAGTCCTGTCTCAAACATCAAAACCAAACCAAGGTGGATGGCCACTGAGAATGATACCTCTTGCTTGCTTCTATGTATGTGAGTGCATAGGTGTGAGCACACACACACACACACACACACACACGCACACACACACACACACACACACACACACACACACACACACACACGGTAAAACAGAAAAAAATCAATTCCCTAAACCCTTATCTGTAATCCAGTTTTTGGATTAAATTTCATTGATTTTAAAAAATAGTATTTCTATATTTTATGAACATTATTTTATATACCTCATACTATACAAATAAGAGTAAAATAGTAAAGACAGAATTTTTTATTACTACATAGTCACCGAATGAGAGGGAACATAAGCAAGATTCTGCCTAATTCATTAGCTACCTTTGCTATCCCATGTGGTCCTTAGGCTAAACCAAAGAGTGCCTATTAGCAAGCACTTTCCATGTCTCGGGCTTTAGACACAGTGTAATGTATGCGTTTCTAATCTTCACAACAGGTCTATTTCATGGATCCTAAGGTCCTCATTTTGTATCTGAAGAAATTAAAGTACAGAAAAGGTAAGTTCTTGGCCCACAGTTATACTGCAAAGGTAGTCTAATTTAAGAACCTTTTACAATGCTCTATCAAACAGCTCATTATTCTGGGATAAAAATATGAAAACTCAGTCTTTGAAGTACAATTTTATAAAAGAAGGCACAACACACCTAAGCATTACAAACGTAAGGTGTTCACAGTGTGAAATGCCTCCTGAGAATTCCACACTGTGAAGCCTTGAAGGATGACAAGACAATAAACATAAATTTTCTTACAGAATCACTCAGTACCTAGCTGCTTGTGCTGAGTACTGGATGCGAAGGCTTTTCTATAATGATGTACCACTGATCCTTCTGAACTGTAAAATGCACTTCAAAAAGTTTTCATCATCATCATCATTGTCATCAAAAATTTTTGGGTCTGTGCATGTGTTGTGTTTCCATAATGTGTGGGGGCATACATGCCATGGTGCATATATGCTGGGCAGAGAGCCGATTTGTGGAATTGGTGCTCTCTGTGGGTTCCAGGAATCAAACTCAGGTCACTGGGCTGCTTCCTCTCTGATGGTGCCAGCTTGTGTCAAGTTGACATAAAACTAGCTAGTATAATGAGCTAATACATTATATCTGAAAGTATTTATGACAGCCAGGTAATGAAAACAAAAGAGGAAAAGTATTGCATAAATCTGATAAATTAGAGATGCTGGATGTTTTTTCTGCAGTGAAATAATTAGTAAAGTGGGACACAGTAGGTGATTCCCTTAATGTGAAATCTCCACAGCAGGCAGATTCACAGAGACACAAAGTGGAGATGTGGACGTAACAGGAGGAATGGAGGTGCTTCGGAGCATTGGGCTACGTTTGAGGGGTAATGAAAATGTTCTAAAACTAGGGAACATGATTAATGTCCAACTCTAAATACACTAAACCCCATCAAATTATCTAACAAATTTAAAGGAGTGAATTTTGTGTTATGTGAATTATATTTCAATAAGTTGTCCTGAAAACAGAGAATCGGGACTTCAGACATGGCTCAGGCAATGAGGTGTTTGATGCAAAGCAAAAGGTTTCAGATTCTCAGGGTTCAGATTCCCAACACTCATGTGAAAAGCTGGGCTGGGTGACACATGCCTCTAACTCCAGCACTGGGAGGCAGAGATGCGTGGACCTCCTCGACACTCATTGTCCAGACACCATTGCTAAACCGAGTGCTCCAGGTCCACTGAGAGACCCTGTCACACAAAATGTGGTAGAAAGTGTTGAGAGAGACACCTAATGCTGACCTCTGGTCTCTGTAGAAACTCTAACCACTTCCACACACACGAACCCCACGTGCGTACCACCACCATGACCATTAACACAGGTGTGACAAGCCAGGACAAAGCTGGGGTACCAGCAGACATCCTCGGACACTCAGGACTGACTAAAGGAAGAGCCATCTCTGACTTAACACACCTGTCCCCACCGCCCACCTCCACCCCCTCCCCCCACAACCCGGTCCCACCACAGTCCAGCGAGAGAAGTTACTCTTTTAAGTAGCTTCCCACAATTTGTGATTTTTCCCTACAGAAGAAAAAAAGGGAAAAATGGAGAAAGGGCTGTGGTCAGTTCCTCACCTGTTACAATTCCCAGACATCCTTCAAGCAGCAGCAACACAAGGGAACTTTCCTGCTTACTTCTGGTCACTGTCTAACATATATGCATGCCAGTTGCTGACTCTTAACTTTATCCCTCAAGCAGTTTAGTTGGAATGACTGGGAGCTATTTTATGATTTTAATATTTATTATTCATTACACATCCCCTATTATAGATATAAAGAATGGATTTTATTTCTTATTCTATATACATGGTCATCAATATATCATCAATTAAAAAATTGCTACTAAATAGAGATGTCTTTTCTTGTTTTTGTGATCACTACACACTTCTTTGACTGACTAATATGTGTGACTTGCTTCATTGAACAATTAGCATATAGCAACAGTGATGGATTTGACTGCATAATTATACTACAAAATCTATGTAAAATTCTTACTACCATGAAAATTGATATATCCCTGACAAGCTTGATGATTTTAGCTTTGGTGGACAATCTTACATGGCAAGGAGTTGTGGCTGGCCTCTAGAGGCTGATAGGCTATGGGGCCTGATGGTGGCCTATGCCCCCAAACTAGTAAGAACCCAGAACCCTCAATTCTCCAACTTCAGAGAGTAACTTCTCAGAACTGCAATGGGCTTAGATATAGATTTTCTGCCAGTCAGATCTCCAGATAAGGCAGCCCTGATTGCACCCTGAATGTCACCTGATGATGTGAGTGCAAGAATCTGTTAGGCAGTGCCTGGATCCACACCATGAAACTCAGTCCTCCATACTTGTAGCATTTGTTATGCAGCAACAGAAATCGGAAACTAATAAAACTACCAGTTTAGTCTTTAAGTAGAAAATTATAAAGCCTTGCTCATGCATTTTGTGATAGGTTATTAAGTCCACTCACTATTTCTAGAGTTATAAGCCTGTCACAGGTTTGAAGATTTTCTGCTGCTGTTTTAGTGTAAGTTCAAGTCCATGAGCATGAAAATTAAACAGGTTAAAATTTTCTATTTACCTTTATCAGTTTTGCCTTAATCTTATGAAATATTTGTATCTTTAAAACTTTATCATTCTAGCATTTCATATTTATATCTTTTCCAGTGGAGAGGGTAAATGATAAAATTTTGAAGAAAATTTGTATGTTATATTTATGTAAATCCAGATTTAAAATATCGGGTGTTTTTTGATGCTAAATATTTGTGAATTTGTAAGTATACCTATTGCTACTATCATATTAATTTTATAACTCCTGGGATCAAAAATAAGGGTATAGATGGGAAGCAGCCAACAGAAGCTTTGAATTGTTAAGAACCACAATTTCAACGTGTAAAAGTCCACTGCACTCAATTACACAATTAGTTTAACATTCTTCTTCCATATTGTTTCTACTGTATGACCAAATCCTCACTATAATTTTAAGCCACTACTGTGTCTAAAATTAATGTCACCTTCAGGCATTCCAGGCTTTCACAGAAGACAAGCTCAGAATGTCTCTGAGGCCCACACGATATTAAATTTTGACAGCCAACCTCAGGGGTGGACCTCAGTGTTCTTTGATATGTGATAGTCCTGCTCTTGTATAGACCCCTTCCATGTTAAATTATGGCTGGTGTTTATTATCATGCACAGAAAACAAAAGTGGCAGTGAGTGATTTAAGAAGCTGTCCTAATAAAGATGCTGCAGCCTCTCTACTTTGGACTCATTGTCTCCCATCTCAGGAGAAGAAGAACTCCCATTCTTAAGACCCTCACAGAGCCTTGTGGAAGTCAGATCTCTATTACCAACTAGCATCTACCTAGACAGCCAGTAAGCACACCACCTTACAGGTAGATCCTGTCAGCCCAGTCAAGCCTTTGGATGACTATGACATCTACCCAGTCTTAACCTTAAGCTCATGAATTAGACAACTCCAACAAGCCATTTTCAAGCTCCCGACTAAGGAAACTATAACAACATATATTTGTTGTTGTTTAAGATTACCTACTTGGAGTTATTTCTCAGATAGCACTGAATAACTAATATACTGTAACAACAGTGGTGTCTAAAATTGTAGGGCATGCTACGGAAGGGCTAGGCACTGAATCCTAAATGGCATGCCACCCATCTGCCTTTCCTGCACATTCCTTGTGTTCGTTTGTGATCCGCAGAGCCTCCCAAAGCTCAAAGATTATGTTTCCCTCTTGCCCGAGTCTAACAATGATACTGTCATCAAACACGGAAGTTTTTAAACATGAAATGTCACTTCCACTTGAATATACAGGTGGTGTTCATATTTTAGATCACTCATAGATACTTGCAGTGTGTTTAGATGTGTGCAAACAATGAAAAACTTTGAGCTGAGAGTGTTCAATAAAAGGAGTACTTTCCTAGTTCTACAAGGAAATCATAAAAATGATATGCATAGAATAAGAAAAATAATCATCAAATGGTTATAATGACTACACATTACAGGATTAAAATATAAAAGCAATATAAATACTTCTACATAATATACTTTTTTCTATCTAGCATAAGGTTTAATATATATTAGCTTAAAGTAGAAATAAATAAAAAAAATCACTAAACAATGATAATAAAACAGGGTAATGATAAATTTTATAGATAAAAATACACTAAGCTGGCACACCAGTATATAGAGAGGCATATCTTTATCAAACAAAGCAGTCGAAAGAGATTAGAATAATTTCTCTAGAATTAGAAAGATGAATTACATTGTAGACTTTAATTCTGTGTATCCTACATATGTACACCTATTTCCGGCATTTAAAAGTCCTCCCTGGAGGAAAGAGATCACCACAGATCAAGGCTGGAGTGCGGCTGGCTCTGTGACGCCCACTTTCCACATCCTCTTTTTCCACACAGCTAGGACAATTTGAGCCACAAGTCAAAGGTGAAGCCTAGCACCTCAGTTGAGCTGATGGTCAATTTGAGCCATGAGTCAAAGGTGAAGCCTAGCACCTCAGTTGAGCTGGTGGTAGACTTCAATAGGACTTTGAATCATTCCAAGCAGGCATTGCTAGTCCATACCTCCATTTTCGGAGTCATTTCTGCCTTGTTCTTAAAGAACGGTCATCACCTTGTGCTCCTGATCTGAGAACTGACATTGTCCTTCCCCTCATCTCAAAAAAAATGTGTGACACAGCATCTGCCACTCTTGCTGTTTTCCCTCCAAGAAAACACAGCCCCACACACTAGACTTGCTCGCCGTGTGTCGCTTATGCTTCATTTTGATGACCTACAAGCCTCTCTGCATTTTCCATATGTTATCAGCCCCGAACATAACCACCCCGGCTGACTCTCCACCTGCTGGTGTCACGTCCCTGCAAAATCATGCCGTTTGGATTTTCTCCAAATGAGCAGTGGGTGTCCTTTTCCTAGCCCTGTGGATGAAGCAAATTCAAAGCCCTGGAGTCTGAAATCTTCTATACACTCGTCATATGGCAGTTAGCCAAATATGGTTGCAATAGATGGTTCCATAAAGTAGAAACCAGAAAATAGCTATCTTTTTTATCCTGAATGAGGAAGAAATCATTGGAAAATTAATGGCAATCTACCAAAAATACCTCAGCATTTCCTTTATGACCCAACGAACTGCAACTTTTTCCTGAAGCAAAGAAAATACTGTCTGTGATTTCTCCAGAGAGTGCATGCATCGAGACGATAGTGTGCTCTGTGTTTAAGATTGCCATGGGCTAAATATAGACACTAATAACAGATGCTCCACAGACCACTTATACTCCAAAACTCCTAACACTGGGGTTAGAAGCCAAAACATAGCTTACTTTAAATAGACTCCTCCAACAGAAAGCTATATGAGAAAGAGATGGGGTGGAGGAGTGGGGAATTCTTTTCTATAGTTAGAAAAATAAACATCCCTTAAGGGTATCAATTTTCTCAGGAGTAAAACCTAGTTCAGTCATGCTCTCAAACTTTAAAGGTAACATGATCTGATTACTTGTGACCTAGTCCTTTCAAGTCTAAGAAATCTCAAAGAATTTTGATGTCTGTGTGCGTACACACATGCACGTGTAAGTGTGTGCATGCAAGTGCAGGTGTGTGCCTTCACAGCGCACATGTAGAGGTCAGAGGTCAACCTCGGTGCTCAGGTGCCCTCTACCTTTTGTTTGAGACAGTGTCTCTCTTTGGCTTGGAAGTGCATCACAGAGGTCAGGCTAGTGGGCTCCCACACTTCCAGGGGTCTGGGTCTCTACCCACCTCACCGTCACTGAAATTGCATATGCATGCTTCTGTACTGGATTTTCCATGGACTCTGTGGATCGAACTCAGGTCTTCAGGCTTGCAAGGAAAGTCCTTACTGAATGAGATCCATCTCCCTAGTTTTTGGTTCTTTTGTTTTGTTTTTTGATGGTTATTGTCTGGGTGTTACTGAGAGTCAATGCTATCTCCTGTTTCATGTTTGCCTTCAGTCATGGAAAGTCAGTTGTGGTATACATTTTTTAGATGTTGAAACCACACAACTTAGTACAATAGACACACTGTTGGTAAATTGAACCAGTAGCCCTGTAAATTCTTCTAAAAGCAACATTAGAATTAACATCTGACTGCTGCCCTACAAAACGAACTTTGGGAACTGCACTGAAAAATGTGTGGTTTCATAATGTATGAAATCTACAGTTTTCAAACATATGCCAATCCTGTTTCCCTTCACTATTTTTCTTTTTTTATTAAGAAATGTTTATTCATTCCTCATACCAACTACAGATCCCTCCCTCATCCCTCCTCCCACTCCACCCAGACTTCTTCCCCAGCCCACCCTCCATCCCCTCTCTGAAAAGATAAGGCCTCCCATGGGGAGTCAGCAAAGCCCTGCACAAAGCTGAGGCAGGTCCAAGCCCCTCCCCCTGCATCAAGGCTGTGTAAGGTGTCCCGCCATAAGCAATGGGCTCCAAAACGCCAGTTCATGCACCAGGGATAGATCCTATTTCTATTGTTGGGGGTCCCTCAAACAGACCAAGCTACGTAACTGTCTCGCCCATGCAGAGGGCCCAGTCCAGTCCCATGCAGGGTCCACACCTATCAGTCCAAAGTTCATGAGTTACCACTAGCTTGGTTCAGTTGTATCTGTAAGTTTCCCCATCATGGTCTTGATGCCCCTTGCTCACAGAGTCCCTCTTTCCTCTCTTTGACCGGACTTCTGGAGCTCGGCTGGTTCTTGGCCATGACTTTCTGCATCTGTTTCCATCAATTACTAGGTGAAGGCTCTATGATGACAGTTAGGGTATTCACTAATTGACTACTGGGGTAGGCTAGTTCAGGCACCTTCTTTGCTATAGCTAGTAGTCTAAGGTGGTGTTATCCTTGTGGGTTTCTGGGAACTTCCCTAACATCCATGGTGTCCCCTCTATCATGGTTTCTTTCATTGCTCTTCCATTCTGTCCCTGTTCCAGCATGACCATTCCCTTATGTTCTCATCCCCCACCCTGTACCCTTCATTGCCCCCCTCACCCCAGTCTACTCATGGAGATCTTATTCATTTCCCCTTCCCAGGGCAATCCATGCATCCCTCTTGGGGTTCTCCTTGTTAGCTAGCCTCTCAGGAGTTGTGGGTTGTAGTCTGGTTATCCTTTGCCTTTCATCTAGTATCCACTTATGAGTGAGTACATACCATGTTTGTCCTTCTGAGTCTGGGTTACATCACTCAGGGTGATATTTTCTAGTTCCATCCATTTGCCTGCAAATTTCATGATGTCATTGTTTTTTTTACTGCTGAGTAGTATCCATTGCGTATATGTACCACATTTTCTTTATCCATTCTTTGGCTGAAGGGCATCTAGGTTGTTTCCAGGTTCTGGCTATTACAAATAATGCTGTTATGAACATAGTTGAGCATGTGTCCTTGTGGTATGATTGAGCATTCCTTGGGTATATGTCCAAGAGTGGTATTGCTGGGTCCTGAGGTAGATTGACTCCCAATTTTCTGAGAAACTGCTATACTGATTTCCAAAGTGTTGTACAAGTTTTCACTCCCACCAACCGTGGAGGAGTGTTCCCCTTGCTTCACATCCTCTCCAACAAAAGCTGTCATCAGTGTTTTTGATCTTAGCCATTCTGACAGGTACAAGATGGTATCTCAGTGTCGTTTTGATTTGCATTTCCCTGATGACTAAGGATATTGAGCAATTCCTTAAATGTCTTTCAGCCATTTGAGATTCTTCTGTTGAGAATTCTCTGTTTAGCTCTGTAGCCCAGTTTTTAATTGTATTGTTCAGTATTTTCATGTTTAGTGTTTTGAGTTCTTTATATATTTTGGAGATCAGCCCTCTGTCAGATGTGGGGTTAGTGAAGATCTTTTCCCATTCTGTAGTCTGTCATTTTGTCTTATTGACCATCTCCTTTGCCTTACAGAAGCTTCTCAGTTTCAAGAGGTCTCATTTATTAATTATTGCTCTCAGTGTCTGTGCTACTGGTATTATATTTAGGAAGTGGTCTCCTGTGCCAATGTGTTCAAGACTACTTCCTACTTTCTCTTCTATCAAGTTCAATGTAACTGGATTTATGTTGAGGTCTTTGATTCACTTGGACTTGAGTTTTATGTATGGAGATAGATATGGATCTATTTACAATCTTCTATATGTTAACATGCAGTTATGCCAGCACCATTTGTTGAAGATGTTTCTTTTTTTCCATTGTACAGTTTTGGCTTCTTTGTCAAAAATCAGGTGTTCCTAGGTGTGTGGATTAACGTCAGAATCTTCAATTTGATCCATTGGTCCACACGTCAGTTTTTATGCCAATACCAAGCTGTTTTTATTACTATAGCTCTATAGTAATAAATATAGCTCTATAGTAGAGATTGAGGTCTGTGATGCCTTCAGAGCTTGCTTTATTGTACAGAATTGTTTCAGCTATCTTGGGTTTTTTGTTTTTTTCATATAAAGTTGAGTATTGTTCTTTTCAGGGTCTGTGAAGAATTGTGTTGGGATTTTGATGGGGATTGCATTGAATCTGTAGATTGCCATTTTTAGTATGTTAATCCTACCTATCCATGAGCATTGGAGATCTTTCCATTTTCTGGTATCTTCTTCAATTTTTTTCTTCAGAGACTTAAAGTTCTTGTCATACAAGTCTTTCACTTGCTTAGTTAGCATTGCCCCAAGGTATTTTATATTATTTGTGGCTATTGTAAAGGGTGATTTTTTTTTATTTCTTTCTCAGCCCATTTATCATATGTATATAGAAGGGCTACTGATTTTTTTTTTTAGTTAATCTTGTATCCTGACACATTACTGAAGGTATTTATCAACTGTAGGAGTTCCCTGGTAGAGTTTTGGGGGTCACTTATGTATACTATCATATCATCTGCAAATTGGGAAAATTTTACTTCTTCCTTTCCAATTTGTATCCCCTTGATCTCCTTTTGTTGTCTTAATGCTCTAGCTAGAACTTCGAGTACTATTTTGAATAGATATGGAGAGAGTGGACAGCCTTGTCTTGTTCCTGATTTTAGTGGAATTGCTTTGAGTTTCTCTCCATTTAATTTGATGTTGGCTGTCAGATTGCTGTAAATTGCCTTTATTATGTTTAAGTATGTTCCTTGTATTCCTGATCTCTCCAAGACTTTTATCATGAAGGGGTGTTGGATTTTGTTAAAGGCTTTTTCAGCATCTAATGAAATGATCATGTGGTTCTTTTTTTCTTTCAGTTTGTTTATATAGTGTATTACATGGACAGATTTTAGTGTGTTGAACCATCCTTGCATCTCTGGGATGAAGCCTACTTGGTCATGGTGGATAAGTTTTTTGATGCATTCTTGGATTTGGTTTGCCAGCATTTTATTGAGTATTTTTGCATCAATGTTCATGAGGGAGATTGGTCTGCAATTCTCTTTCTTTGTTGCATCTTTGTGTGGTTTGGATATCAGGGTAACTGTAGCCTCATAAAAAGAGTTTGGCAATGTTCCTTCTGTTTCAATTATGCGGAACAGTTTGGAGAGTATTTGTATTAGCTCTTCCTTGAAATTCTGGTAGAATTCTGTGCTGAAACCATCTGGTCCTGGGCTTTTTTTTTTTTTTTTTGGTTGGGAGACTTTTAATGGCAGTTTCTATTTCCTTGGGGGTTATAGGTATATTTAAATTGTCTATCTGGTCTTGATTTAATTTTGGTATGTGGTACCTATCCAGAAAATTGTCCATTTCTTTTAGATTTTTCCAATTTGTGGAGTATGGGTTTATAAAGTATGAACTGATGATTCTCTGGATTTTCTCGTTGTCTGTTGTTATGTCTCCCTTTTCATTTCTGATTTTGTTAATTTGGATGTTCTCTCTCTGCCTTTTGGTTAGTTTGGATAAGGGCTTGTCTATCTTGTTGTTTTTCTCAAAGAACCAACTCTTTGTTTCATTGATTCTTTGTATTGTTCTTTTGTAAGTGTTGTTACTTTTGAAATCAATGGATGCTTTGAGTCTTTAAAGAATAAGATTCATCACAGGTCTGTTCCAAGATGCACCTCACATATATAGAGTGAAGTATGTGTCACAGAACAGCATGGTGGAGTTTTTAAAAGTCTGACTCAAAAATATTGCCTGCTACCTTGTTTGATTTCCCCCCATCTGAGATCCCTGGAGAATGAACATTCATTGACTCCAGACCACAGAGTGCAAACACATGCACAGGACACATCTCCTGGGCCTGTCCATCTTTAAATGTCAGTTTTATTAATAATGCTTTGAGTTCCAGGGGCTATCCTCTAGTATTCAAGTCTTGATCTTATTATGACATGTAAACAGTAGAGAAAAAAATAAGGACTAATGTAGCTGAATGTCTGAGAGCCTGGGTTAACACAAGGAAGGCTAAACGAGGTTGGTGTTACACAAGGTCTTTAATTATGGACACTGCTCAGCATGAGCCTTGCCCTCCATCCTGACAGCAGGAACAGCTCATAAAAGGAAGGAGAGCAAAGTTCAAGCACCAACAACCCAAGACCAAGGAGTATATTTACTAAAATAACCATTTTGATACTACTTGACCCTGAAGTACAGCACATTCCTAACAAAAACAATAAACTTACTTCAAAGTAATAATCTTGGTTTAAAAAAATCTGAAGAAATACTGAGTTACAAATATCAATTAACTACGTAAACACTGCATACAGACACTATTTCACTGGTGGGACGGCTGGTCTAGAAAGTAAGATTTGAACAGAAGTAACTTTTAACAGAAATGTTAAGTTAAAAATAAACAATATGAAGCTGAATGATAATTACCTCAGTTGTAATTATTTCTTGAATAATCAAAACAACACATCCTTTTTTAAATGTGTCCATTTCAGTAGCACTTGTATATCTAAGATGTCTAGAAAAGATTCATCTCACTGTCAGTCTATGATCTCATCAAACAACAACAACAACAAAGAGGCAGACATCACCAAGTTGACTCCCTACAGCTAATTTCATGGTTTGGGTTTACTCAGGGAAGTAAGTGATCATTTGCCAACTGTGTCAACATGTGATTTGTAACAACATCCTCCCAAAAGTAAGCTCAGAAACAATGTTACTTCCATAGCTCACAGGAGGGATGATGGCATTGAGGTCCACTGTACCTTAGTCAACTGAACTTTTACACTATCACTCATCCTAACTGATCATATTGCTCTCTACATATTGCCAGGCCACTTTTGGTAAGAATAAGAAAGAATACATATAACAAGCATGATACGTTACAGTAGCAAACAATTTCTTTCTATAAAATATAGTTAGGAAAAACTGATTTATAGGTTTTTCAAATATAAGGCTCAGGATCTAAATCTTGCACAAATGCATGTATTTTGAATCAATAAACCTTTGCCAGTTTTACAAAGTGAAGAATAGTAGAATAAAAGTTCTCAGAAAGCATTTCATTTTATTTCTCTACACTTTCTTGAACTCTGTTTTTAAGACCATTTATTTATTTTTATTAGATGAGTATGGGACTTTTATATGTGTCTATATGTCTATATGTTATATATGTCTATACATCACATGTATACTGTGCCCTCGAAGGCCAGAAGAGGGTGTTGAATTCCCTGGGACTGGAATTATAGTTGTGAACTGCCATGTGGATGCTGGGAATCAAAAGCAGGTCCTCTGGAAGAGCAGCCAGTGTTTCTAACTGCTGGCCATCTCTCCAGGCCCCCTGAACTATCATTTTGAATTAAACAGAACCCATTATCTAATTTTATAATTCTCTAAGGAGTAAACAACCAAAAGCTGCTATAAATCTCTCTGGATAATTTGTGTCATTATGGAATAGGAACTTAGAACCATCCTGTATGTGGCTAATGCCAAGGTTGAGTCAATATCCATATAAGACCAAATATATTAATCACACTACTGATTGTCCAAGTCATGTATGATAGAACTTAGAAAATGCTTGATCTGTTCACCAATCTCAACCATTGTCTGCTGGTTTAGCTCAAGGTTCTGAATGCTTAAAGTAATTATTAAAGAATAATGTACCATTTTAAGCATGGGAAATTATATATTACTATAAATGATTTTTCTTGGTTATTTTATTAGCAACAAACTGATAGGAACAAGATAGAAAAATTAAGAGCCATAGACTAGAGTGGAAAAGATTAAAAATGATGAGACTGATCTGTCAATTTGAACAGCATTAGATCTTTGTATTTTGGTTAGAAATTTGACATATGATAAATACAGAATGGGTTCTGTTAGGGTGTGTGGATAGGGGCTAAAATGCAAAGAACACAACATCATATTCGTGAAAAAGGAATATAATTAAATAATGCAGCACACATAGTATTTAAAATGCTGCTTCCATTCCTTAAGTGACGATGGTATTTGCTCCTGCTCTAGCTGAGATGAGGTCAGCTCTGAAGTTCATTATAGATTCAAACAAAATTTGAGGTTTATTTTGCATCTCTTTACAGTTTGATGGATTTTTTTTTCAATAAACTCAAGTCTTCAAAGTGAAAAATTCAAACAGCTTTATCACATTTTGGTCACATATCACACACACAAAAATCACACTTCTTTTAAGTAGCTTGAGTAGAGGATGGAAAGCAGGGATTGCTAGACCTACAGCAAGTGCATCTGCACTCAGTGTTAACTTTCCTGCTGGTTTCGATTCTTCCTTTAACATCCTGGCTGCAGCTTCCCTTCCTCTCAACCTCTCTACTGCTTTTAAGTATGATTCAACATCTCAGACCTCCCATTTCCCAACCTCAATGACACTAGAATTTATCCCAAACTATTTTCAAGGAATATTACAAAGCTCAGAAGACTGAATGCTTTAAATAATTTAAATATTACAGATAGGTGATGTCACAGATAACTTTGGCTTTTTATTAATAGGTGATTTAAAAAAATATCCAAAAAAGTAATATTGAATTTAAAAGGAGAGTTTGAGAAGGCCATGGGAAATAGGAAATGAATTGATTACTGGGATCTTTGACTATTCTTTATATTGCAAAATTCACAGAGTGTAGTTACTTTAAAATATATGTACTTGTAATAGATTTGGATCCTTAGAAAAAATATATTTGCAAGACACATAGATCCATTTTTGCTGGCATTAAGATAGTATTCATAAATATCAAAAATTTGAATCAAACTATTATAAAAGATCCTTTCCCCTTCACAGCCACAGTAAAGCACAGACTGTCACCCTCAAAGCCATCTTAGAGTGGCCAGGAGAAGACTGTAATTGGAGGAAAGGTATCTAAGCAGCTCTGTTAGTTTCGCCAGGGTCGTTCTCTGGACTAGTTTCTTCATTTATTAAGAATTGAGTCTCAGACAATATCAACATATTCTCCTGTCTATGAGATTATTGTATTATCTAATAAAAATATTAATTAAAATAAGTCTAACAAAAACATCTAATCTAATATGTATCATATTCCTGCTTTAAACCCTGAAATCATAAGAAATGTAAGAAGAAAGTTTCTCAGGGGTAACCAACCAGCAGACTATGGGTTACGTGTCACCAATATAGCCCAATATAAAATTGCAAGCTTTCTTAAAACATTAAGATTTTTTTGCAATGTTTTTGTTACTTCTGCGGTTGTCCAATGAGGATTGGATAGATGCAACACAGTGTCATGATGTCAAATAGTTGGACACCTCTGTGTGGAACTTAAGATGTCTAAGCATCAAGGGCAGGTCCGAAGCTGTGTTCCAGTCATGTTTTAAGTTGTTCCTGTATGTTCTGGCATTGTATCTGCCTACCATGGAGACAACAATTTATTCTGCTGTTATACCAAAAGGCTTAGCAGTATTCAACTGAGAGTTATTGTTACACCTGCATTTCCTTTACCATCTCAAGTACTGTTTGGCACAATGTTAAAGAGGCACAAATCAGCGGGTGACAGCACACACACGATGGTGGAGACACTCATGAACATTCTAAGAAGGGAGAAAGGAACAAGATTCGATCCCACTAGTCTACTGGACCTCAAGAAGGAGGGACCGAGTTACCTGTCTTCCCTTCAGACCCTTCTTCCCACGGATCCCAGGAGTGCCCTAGAATATAGAAAAGTCAAAAGTAAGTGTTTACTGAATGAATGCATTAAATAACGTAGCTCTTTTTCTTGAACGCCCATCAATGAAATATAAATGAGTGCAGTGTTCAGAAAAGCTTCAATATATTCATTTAACTTCAACATATTCATTTAACAATACATTTAATCTGTTCTCCAAAAAAGATTCCTGATATCATTCAAGCATTCCAATGGAGTCCTTCCCTTCCTTGGTAATAATAGTTATTTGTGAGGAGTAGGCCTGCCACCAATAATGGCAAGCCAGACAAACAGGAACATCTTATTTTCCACAGCTAAAACAGGATGTGTCCTCCTCTGTCTCCCCTTCTTTCTCTGTTTGGAGATAAACAAAGTTAATCAAATCCTTGCATTGCCAGCTTCCAATTTTATGTGAAACCAATTTCAGGAAAGCAACAGAGAGGACGATCTTCTCACTGCTCCAGATCATCTTCTATAACAACCCCACTGGCCTTTCTTCAGGTTTCTGGTCATGTAAGAAGCAACGGAGTCACGCACCCAGGCTGTGTGCCCAGAACACTGGTGGCCGTGTTCTGTCTAAGAACTCTCAGTTCCTGCGTGTGGTCAAGGATGAGTTACTTTCTCTGACATGCCTCACTCTCTCCATCAGTAATGAGAATAACAACAGTACTCCATGTGCATTACAGGAGTTAATTTATAAGAAGTGTTTGTACAGGGGTGTGTGTGTGGTGTGTGTGTGTGTGTGTGTGTGTGTGTGTGTGTGTGTGTGTGTAGCTATTTGGTAAATCATCTACTACTCCCATCATTATTCTTAAAATTTCCCCATTTCAATCCACTTTGAGTTTGAGTGTCTCTTAGCTGATATCTAAAGCACCTTACAGAGAGGAAGAAATTCATCAGACATGGTTACATAGAGCCCTATTTTTATATTTTAACACATTCTTTGAAAGACTGAATTTAAAATCTCTAACCATATATATTCACATCATGTTCCTTACAAAAAAAGAATTTATAAAAGCCCAATATTCCTAGCAAGTGATTTCTCTTAGACTGGGCTTACTCACTCGTTCAGCAGACACCCCCTTGTGAGTTTGTGATCCCCACTGGATCACAAGAAGAACACATTAGACATAGTATTTGAAGGAAATAACCTCACCCTTTCTCCTTCAGGTCCCAACTGTCCTGCCTCTCCAGGAGAGCCAATGAAACCCTTGAAGACAGAAAATAATCTTTGCATTGTTTCCTTTCACTGTTTGTTTGATACATAAAATTCCAGGCAGAAGTATCTAAAATTTTACGTATCTCAATATTAAATTTAAAGGTGTAAAAATATGACAACTTCTCCTCGTGTTACTGCTTTTTGTCAAGATACTGCACACAAATCTTCTCATTGATACAAAAGAGTGGGGAGCATAACTCAAGGCAGCAACTGAAAATCAACAAAGCCTTTTCTTCACTGATGCTCTGGGGCAGGAAAATACACAGACTGCGCATGCTCACTAAAATGCAAGGCAGACTACAGTAGCACAGGGAGGCATGCATTTCAGTGAGGGGAGGGGAGATCTACAGCACACAAATCCTGGTAAGCAGAGGCTAGAGAATGTGCGCTCAAAAACAGCAGTTGCAGCAATGGGGTTGTAATTTGTAGCACACTCCATTATGGGGTATTTTTCCCTTTCCTTTGCCATTAAGAATGGCTCACATTTTCCTTTAATAGTTTAGAAGTGTAAAGGGATGCCCTGATGTGAAGCTGACTCCATTCATCACAGACATTTCCTTTCTCCGGACAGCAATGATGACTCATGCATCATCAAATTATCTCCATCTTAAACTCTCTTCATACATCTCTTCACCTCTTCACTGCAACATGTATTCTAAGGCTTCAGTGTGTTCATATGTAAATGATGCTACACTGTGTGCACAGCACCTCCTAACACAGCCCAAACCAAGTGAAGAACGGGAAGTGCATGATAGTGATGTAAACACTGCGTGAGACCAATGGTTTTCTGTGCACCAAAGGGAAAATGGCAAACGCATTCCTGTCAAACTAAACCTACAAAGCCATTAAAAATGTGGAAAGGGCAAGTGCTTTATCTTTTCATTCTACCTTTTTGCAGGTATACTTAACGAACTGATGACAAAACAAAACAAACAAACACACAACAACAACAACAAACGCTTACTTACTCGGACACCTTTAGGACCTGGGTTACCTTCTGGTCCAGCTAAACCCTGGTGTGAACAAAGGGTGTTGTCAGGATGATACAGCATGTTAGAGGAGTTAACAAATAGATAAAACTACAAAAATACTATAAAATTCAAAACTTGGTTTACCTAAAGAAGATTACAAATGTTCAAAGAATTTTGTTATTTCAGGACCCAAAAGGCATTATGTATAATGAAGATAAAACTACATTTTAATCACCTAAATAAAGTACATTAGCAGGTGTGTTCAGGAACAATAAACCTTTTTTCTCTAAATTATTTTTCACTGGGAAATTGTCTGTGTTCTGTGAAGACACCTCTATCTTACTCTAAAATCTATTCTGATATGTTTTTAGGAGATGAATACATTTTAAACTTCAAATCACTGTCCATGTATGTGTTCATATTTTGTTTTTCTGATAACATACACCCTTACTAGATGGTTCCAGTACAACATAAGTAGCTTTGGATAGTTTTAACTGCTTAAAATGAAATTTTGTTAACAATAGATTAATTCTTATGTTGTTATTTGCCCTTTTCTTGAGGATAAGGCTACAAATCTAGATTTCAGAACTTAATTATTTTTGGAAACAATAATGTCATGAAAAGTCTAAGAAGGAAAACTTACTCGATTATTAGTTCATGTGAAGTTGGGAAAGAGATTAGAGGGAAATACATACAAAATGATTGGAATAGATTTTCAAAACTATACGATGCACTGAATTCAGGTCAGATGAAAGTATTTCATAGTGGCGTGTGAAGCCCCGCCATTTACCCCTCAAGTTTTATAAGTGTGCTATGGAAAATAACACTTATTGTGGAGATACTTTTACACTTATTTCATCAAGTTAGCATGGGACTCATCTCAGATCTTACTCGCCTCTTAGGCATCATAACTTTAAAAGTTCCATTGTAAAAAGTATCCAATGTATTTAAAAGTCAGGCTTCTACACCCAACAAACCAGTCCACAGTACAACATCTGAAGAATTTTTACAGCTTTGATTTTGACGGTTAATCTAGGAATTCACCGTGAAGGAGGACTAGTGCATCTGCCGTGTGAACTCTCAGAGCCAGACCATGCAATGCCTATGTGACAAGGGACAAGAAAGGAGAAGTGTAAACGTAGCCACTGCACCTGCCTGCCAGGGTAGCCAGGTGAGCCAACATTACCAGCGAGTCCTGGAATTCCCTGAAATGAAAACAAGTCAATAAGGCACAGGATACCCAAAGAGACTCACTTGGTATTTAGAATACCCACATTTAGAAAAAAAGTTTTCCCGTGAAATGACTGAGCATAGCGTGCTGTGTCTCATACTGAAATCGTTACCTGAAGGAAATTAGGCTAAAAATTTTTCAATAAAAAGAATAGAACTGTTAAATGAAGTCCATAAGTGAGATACTGATCACTGATAATACATGTCAGAGGAAAAATCTAGTGCTGTCTGTCTAAATAAGAAAATTATTTCTGAGGAAAAGCAAGTACATATCTTAATAGTCTTTTCATCTCCATCATTCTCCAGCATCCCTTAAAGTTTGAACACCAACCCCAGGGGACCAAGAGGACCAGTGAACTTCAAAGCCAACCTCTCATTTCTTTCTAAGGTGGACATGACTTTATAGAGAGTCTGGTTGAGTAAATAGATATTGATTGACAAAACCTTTATAATGTCAAGGGTCTACCTCAGACTCACAGAGTAAATTTGGAGGATGCTTGGACTGAATATTCATTTTCTCCTTCAAGTTCACATGTTGAAATCCTAAGCCTAGTGGCTTAATGGGGAGGGTCTTTGGGAGGTAGCTGTGTCAAATGGGTGGCATTCTCTTGAATGGGATTGAAGTTCTTTTTTTTTTTTTTTTTTTTTTTTTTTTTTTTTTGAGACAGGGTTTCTCTGTGTAGCTTTGCGCCTTTCCTGGAACTCACTTGGTAGCCCAGGCTGGCCTCGAACTCACGGAGATCCGCCTGGCTCTGCCTCCCGAGTGCTGGGATTAAAGGCGTGCGCCACCAACGCCCGGCTGGGATTGAAGTTCTTATGTGAAGATATCAAGAGCTTGTTACCCTATTTGTACCATGCCAGGCTGTAAGTCCTCCTTAGAGTCTATCCAGACTGGCCTACTGGTCTGAAATCTCAGCCTCTACGATTGGGAAAAATAAAGCTCTGTTGTTTATAAACCACCCTGCCTATGGAATCTTGTCATAGCAGCCCATGCTGGTTTAGACACATAGTGAATTCACTTGGAATTGGCACACTTTGTATTCTTGGCTTGAGACAAATTTTGCTCAAAGAAAACTGATGGAGATTCAGAAGTCATCAGGAAGGAAATCTGCTGCAGACTGACTGAAAAATTAGTAAAAGCTTACTTTTTTGCATTATCTTTCATTGATGTCTTAAAGATTTTATTTATTTAGTTGTTTATGTGTATGAGTGTTTTGCCTGAATGTATGTCTAGCACCACATGCATGCAATGCTCATGGAGGTGGGAAGAGGGCAACTAATATCCTGGAACTGGATTCACAGTTGGTTCTGAGCCACCACGTGGGTGCTAGAACTAAACCCTGATCCTCTGGAAAAACATCCATTGCTCTTAATTGCTGAGCCACCTCTCCAGACACTCATGAATATTTTATTCATTAATTCTTATGTTTATTCAGAGTTTATGTCTTAAACAACTCTTAAATGAAGTAAATTCCCAAGGAATGTGTGCTGTACTGCCTTTATTTAACATCACATGTTAACAATAAAATAGTGGTAGGCTTTCTAGATTCTTTGTGACATAGAATTCATTTCCATCTTACTGATCATAAAGAGATAACAGGCTGAACCTTTGCCCCCACCTTCTGTGGCACACAGAAGCATCAATTCCAGTGTAAACACTGAACCCCTAGAATTCCTCCAAGTTTTGAGAATAAAGGGAAAGAACAGACCCAGAGAAAAGCGAACTGAAGATACAATTTAAAGATTTTTCTCTCAGTGTTTCCAGAGTGTTTCTCAGTTTTGTTCTCTTGTTTCTCTTCATGTCCCCTTCGACCAACAGTGATTCCTTACTAAGACTGTTCTATGTAGCAAATATTTTACACATGATTTACATCTCTTACATTGATATTACCTTTTTTTCCATTTTATATCTGAAGAAATGAAGTTACGTAGAAGTAATAATGGCAGTAGATACGTTAATGAATTATGAATAAACACTGGCCTTCTGGGGCTTACACAATAGAAAACTCTTATCTACATGACAGTAATGTCTAAAACTGTATATATAAAATATTACCCTACTAATATGTACTACATAGGATATATTATCCCTGTCATGTTTACTGAGCATGCTCCAGGCACTAAGTGCTGATGTATATCATCTTGTTCAACCTGTTCAAAAATCCTATAAAATATATATTATTGTTCCTGGGTTATAGATGTGAGAAAAGGAGATGAAATGTTCAAGTTACCTGTGGCATGTCACATGGCTAGTTCATGGGACAGCAGGATTTAAATAAATGAGTCTAATTCTAGAAACTGTCATTCAAGGTGGTTTCTCTAGTGTGAGTCTGATTTGCAGGTAACACTCTAGGAAAAGCCTCCTAATTGTGAGCTTTGCTTCAGTGTATTTACAACTGTCTTCCTTAACGTCTCATCTGATTCCAAAACACACAGATCCCAGTCGAGAGAGTATGTATTTGGATATGAGGATGGGAAAGAGTGAAGCACATTTAAAAGGCTGTTTTTATTATAGTTCATTGTCTCTCTGACTAATGCCAACCACCATCCCTTTCTCATTCCATTCCTAGCTAGATTAGACTAACTGAACTCAGTTGTTTTTAAAGCAAATCTGCAATGGGACATGATGGCAATCTGATTCTGGATGGGTTTCTAACACATCCCAGCTGCACAGAGGAAACAGGAGAATTCCATCCATGTCTCCATCCTGCTGTAGCAGACCAACGTCAAGAAAGCCAGCAAGTGAGTGTCCCTCACAGTCTTCATAAAGCTCCAGCATACCATGGGCCAGCCACACTCTAAAAGTCACACGACAAGCACAGAAACACAAGGCGCCATGGCTGAGTTCACTCTGTATTTAAAAATGGGTTTTCAAAAGAGTCTTCTAATTGAGCAATTAGCAACAGGAAATAAGGAAGCCTGCCCTAATCTCACTTCTCATGCAAAGAGCATCAAAGTATCTGTGTCTAGTTGGGCAACTTCATCCACAATTCCAGCAGTGTCACTACAGGTCTTTTCTACATACTCTTGGTTTACTCACTATCAAACGGAATAATAAATAAACAGTATATAGGAGTATCTTTTAAAGTGGAGGCAACAGCAATAACCCAATGCTACTGAGCACTCGATTAATAAGCACATGTAAAATATTAAGTAATTCTACAGTAGGTTGCAGTCTGTCATAGTACAGTTTGGCAAAAAATACAGGCTCAGCCAGCTCTTATGACTAGAATGCATGCAAATGAGATAATTGTGTTTTCAAATGTTTGCTGGCCAATTTGCTGACAAATTTCCCAGAAATGAATTTTAGAATCATAGCCACATTCTAAATGAAATGAATCAATTTTTGTCCTTTGCACATCCAGTGTTTCCACAGTTGAAATGCAGGAATATTTTTAGTTGTTCTTCAGGTCATTACCAATTTTGACTCTTCTTTTTCTAGTCTTTATAAAGGGTATGTGTATGTACATATGGATCTCCTCTCTCTCTCTCTCTCTCTCTCTCTCTCTCTCTCTCTCTCTCTGTGTGTGTGTGTGTGTGTGTGTGTGTGTGTGTGTGTGTGAATGTGTACACACAGAGACCAAAGGTCAACCCTGGGTGCCATTCCTCAGGAGCCATCTACCTTATTTTCTCTTACAGGATCTTTCATTCAGAGCCAAGGTTTGCCAAGTGGGCTATTCTCCCTAGTCAGTGATAGCCAAGGAGCCTTCTGTTCCTTTTATGTGCGTGTTGGGAATCAAACTCATATTTTCATGCTTGCATGGCAAGTACTTTACAATTCGCTCTTTCTGGACCATATTTTCCAGTCTTTAAAATTGAATTCAGATTCCCTAGTTAGTAACACTATTACCCCTCACAGCAATAGCATGTAAATGAACAGAGCTAGATAACTGAGCAGTTGAGAGGACCAGTCAGCTCCATCAGTGCCAAGTTGTCACTGACTTCTGATGGACTGGGTCCTTCATTGGAATCTACATATTTCTGCCAAAGCAGTAGTCAGGGATTTTTTTCTCCCAAGGGGCTAATTCCTACCACCCTTCTCATACTTTTCCCCTGTAAATGCTCACATGCCTTTCAGCACTTGTCTGTGCTTCAGAAAGCCAAGCCTGCACCTGCTGCTGATATACACACCACTTTCCTGGCCATGGGTGGTAATTAGTAATCTTGAAAAATTGTGCCTCAGGGACTGGAAACAGCATGCTGTCCTTCTTAATATGAATCAAAGAGAAATCTGGCTTTGTTTCTTCATTTGTGTATTTCCCTCAGAGACTAATCATCACTTGTCTTCCTGGAGTCCTTGTCAGGGCTTCTTGAGGCTTTGCTGAATCATTGATATGGCATCCATTACCTTAGTCAGGTTCTAATCCCTGATCCTCACTGTCCGTGATTATGTTTTATCTATGATACAACGTTATCATTGTCTTGTGGGAGAGAAAAGCAGTAACATGATCAAAACCCAAACAGTTACAAAAGTATTTTGACTTTTAAACAGTACATGTGTGTGTATCCATACATATGGATAACAATGTATGGTCCATTCCAGTTTGAATTGCTGATTAGGACCTAGTGAACAGATTAGACCCTCAAGCTGAATGAAAGGTCAGGTGTTTACAAATATGTATATTTTCTTGGAAAGGGTCTGAAGCAGTCACAAAATTCTCAAACGGACTTTTGAATCAGAAATTTAAGAATCACTATTCTGAACACAATAGGAAAAGAGAAAGTGAATAACAGTGAAACATTGCTAGTTCACAATTTTGCTAGTAACCTATAGATAGTCAACTAACAGGTTTTAACTTGGCTCTAAATAGAATGAAAACAACTGTGAGGAAAAATTGAAAAGGCAGGAGAGAAATGATCCCTCCAGAGTTCCCCTTATGTCT
>CABHPP010117183.1:0-13975 GCA_902168425.1 Peromyscus attwateri | reverse complement strand
CATAGATACATAGATACATAGATACATAGATACATAGATACATAGATGATATAGAGACAGACAGAAGACAGACAATAGATAGAAAGATGATAAATAGATGGATAGATAGATAGATAGATAGATAGATAGATAGATAGACAGACAGATAGACAGATAGATGGATATGGTAGTCATCATTTTCTGGCAGTTCAGCATGTATTCTCCCATACTGCAGGTACTTTTGGAAACACACCTTCCACCAGTTGGCCCACAACTCCCTGAGGGAAGGTGAGGCCAACTCAACCCCTAAGTCAGCATCACAGAGGTATGTGCCCAGGCCTAGCCAATTGGCATCTTCAGTCCTTGCCATGGGTTGCTCAGGGAAGATCATGGGACAAACGTTATGCAGACCAATGAGAAAAATAGAAACTCACTATGCAGCACACTATCTGGTCTCAAATTCCTCATCCTCCTGCCTCTGTCTCCCTCTAACAGGAATATCAGGTGGCACGACCATGCCCAGCCCTGCTCACTGTCCCTTCACCTTCCTTACCCTGTGAAACCTCTCCCTAGTTTTGCTTTCCAAAGGTAGCCAGTTGATCTCACATTTTTTAAATGTTATAATAAATAAGACCCCATCAATCAGATCAGAAACAACCTAGGTCTCAGCCTTGGCAGCACCTTCATAAGTAGCACTTTTGGGGACATTGATTACGTCTTTTTTCTACCCTTTAAAAATTTAAACATCTTCCCTCATTTACTTTCTTTATTTTAGAATTTTCAGAAGTCAATTTTCTTTTATCCACAAACCTCAAAACTAATCAATAAGAAATTATATTTGCCAGGTTATTTTAAAGTAATGTAACCAACATACTTCTCTCTCATGCATGGCTTTATTGATTGGGAGATGAAAATGGAGAGTGTATAGAGGGTCCATTGGCATTCCTGAATCCTGTTTCATTAAGCTCTGCCCTGCTACCTCCACCTACCATGGTCATTTCATCTAGGGTGAAGCTTGTGTATGGCCATCAACCATGTGTGTGTGTGTGTGTGTGTGTGTGTGTGTGTGTGTGTGTGTGTGTATAAGTGAAGCTTGTGTATGGCCATTAACCTTGTGTATGTATGTATGTGTGTGTAAGTGTATATGATTTTGAATGCATGTATGTGTATATATGTTTGTATATGTGTGTTTGTGTGCATGTATATGGGAACTCACAATGAATTTGTATGGTTACAGGTGTGCACACATTCAGCACATTGAGGACTTTGGGTGTGAGTTATCAGCTGCTTCAACCCTCTGCCTGACATAAGGTCTTTCATCACCTACTAGCTTGTTGTTTGGTTTCCAGGGACGCATCCATCGGTCCCCACCTCCCACAGCACTGCTTCACGGGCACACAGTACCAATCCAGCCTTTTCTCAAAGGTTCTGGAGATCTGGATTCAGGTCCTCTTGTCTTCCAGGCAGGTGATTTACTAAGACATCTGCCCAGGCTGCAACCTAGTGTTTCATATTGACAGTGGACTAGGCAGGAGAGAAGGCAAAGCTCTTAGTGGCCAGGCTCAGGAGGGAGACTGTATCCACCAATTCGATTTGAAATTCTCTTTTCCTAGTAATCACTACTGTTATGATGTATTAGCTACTTTTCTCATGGCTGTGACAAAACACATGAGAAAGAAAGCAACTTCAGGGGGGGGGGGAAGGGGCTCTTTTTACTCACATTTTCATGGAGGAAAGGGCATGAGGTGACTGGTCACACTGCGTCCACAGTCAGGAAGTAGAGAGCACTGGATGCTGGTGCTCAGGGCTCACTCTCTTCTTTCACTCAGTCCAGCTGGCATGGTGCCACCCTGTTCGGATGGGTCTTCCCACTTGAGCTAAATCTTTCTGGAAATCCCTTCATAGACCCACCCAGAGGTGGGTTTCCATAGTGATTCTAAATCTAACCAACTTAGCAATGAATTAGCCATCACACATGGACATATCTTTTGGGTCCTAAATTGAACCTCTCTTCCAAGAAAACACCACGTTGTGTTGTGTAAGAAGCAAAGTGTCAAGAAAAAAATAGCTTCTGTTTCTGTTTTTTTCTTTTTGAGACAGGGTCAGGGTCTCATGTATCCCAAGATGACCTCAAACTAGGATGACCTGTCACTCCCTCCCAAGAGCTAGAATTACAGGCATGAGCCATAACACCAGCCGGCTACTGTCTTTTCAGCTATCTTTTTTTTAAGTATTTTATTTTTAACAATATGCATATGGGAGGGCAGATATCTCATGTTAGTCCGGGTACCCTTAGGGCCATATGTGTTGGACCTATTAGAGCTACAGGTGGTTGTGAACTGCCTGATGTGCATGCTGAGAACTAAACTTGCTGCTCTACTATGCCAGCTCTGCAGCCCCACTAAATGTATTTTAAAGCACAATCCAGGTGAGCCTTCAAGACATGGGGACAGATTTCAATCTGTTTCATGAACACACTCATGTGTCTGAAGATGACCTCAGTGCTTACAAAGGGAAAGAAAAAGGAGGAAGTATGCAAGAAGAATGCCCTCATTGTGTGTGTCATAGATCTGACCCAGTTTGCAGCAGAGAGAGGAAGAATGGATCTGCTGCTGCTGGAAGCATCAATAATATTGGCTGTAAGTTTAGACTGACTCTTTATTAGAAGAGGAGAAAAGTGTCCACTGAGGGAAGGAGCTTCAAAGAGGGCCAGTCATGAATCTAAGGCACAGTGGGAGACTTTCAGAGAAGGGAGGAGATGAGAATGGCGTCATGTGGAAGGGTGGTGGGAATATGATCAAGTTACAATGATATAAATGTACGAAAACACTATAGTAAAACCTATTATTTTGTATACTACCTAGATTTTTAATTTAAAAAAAAATTAAGGCACTGGGAAAATGTCTGTCACTCATCTCAGAGCACAGACCACAAGCTCCTTTCAAGTTCGACTAAACAAAGCAGACAGCAAAGGACCCTTCCTGCAGGAACACTGCCCTGACCTCCTTGGCCACCCACAAGCCTTCTGTCAATGGTGCTGAGACCGATGTGGAACGGGTCTATGAAAAAAGCCGTGGGAGGGGATAATATGTGATCTAGCGACACCAACTCCATCTTGAAGGCAAAGGAGGGAGAGGGACTGGGAAACGGGGGCCAGTATGTGTTTCTCCCCACCAAATCATTGAGCCTTTCTACCATGCTTGGAACTATCCCAAGCTCAGCAAAAATAAACAAACAAATATATAAATACATAAATAGGTTTTTTTTAAGTTAAAAGTTCTCACATTGGTGGGGTGGGGCTATAACGAGCAAAGAGAGAGAGCTCAAGAGGACGGCTTAGGGTAAAAGAGACTCCTTGAGCCTTCCTAGGTCTACAAGTCTCTGTAACTCCCTGGCTTTCAGCACAGATGAGCATAAATAGGAAAGCTGGCTCCTGCATGCTGGGGTCATCTTTTATTGCATTCTGCCATAGGGCAAGCTCCCATCTCCAAGATAGGGAAGGAGTAGAGTCAACTCTCTTGGTTCTGTAACTATGGTCTGTGGCCAAGTTGACAGTGTTCTAGCTTTGCTCCTCTTCCTTTGTAAAATACCCTGAACAAAAAGCAACTTGGGAGAGAAAGAGGCTTTTGCCAGCCTAAAACTCTAGGTTCCAGTCCGTCACTGTGGGGAAGTAAAGGCATAGACTTGAAGCAGCTAGTCCCATCACATTCACAGAGAAGAGTGCAGAGCAATGAATGAACACATGCTTAGTGCTCAGCTCCATTTCTCCACTCTCCAACAGTTCAGGACCTCCAGCCTAGGGAATTGTGCTACCCAGAATGGGCTGGGTCTTCCCACATCAATTAATTTAATTAAGTCAATCTCCCACAGATGTGCTCACAGGCTAACACACTGTGGTGTAGACAATCCCTCAACGATGCTCTCTTCCCAGGAAATTCTAGGTTGTTTCAGCAGCTAAAGACAGCCATCGCAGGCCGAGTTCTACACATATAATTTACTCTCCCCGGTTGCCATCTGCAGAGTCAAGGACTCTATTAAGCAGTGAGGATTAGCACGGTGGATGGTCAACAAAGATAAGAACATGTGTGGAATGTCCGGAGTTCAGCTCTTTACGACTATCTTGTCGCACTTTTCCTTCTCAATCCAGTGAAGAATGTGTCTGACATGGTTTGATTATGATTTTGTAAATTGCCTAAAGCAGATGAGACCTGAGTGGGATTATCATTCCCAGAGATTCAGCTACAGACTGAGCATTCCAGGAAGTAAGTAAAGGACCATTGTACCTTTGAAGCGGTCTTGAGAAGACAAATTGAAGAATAATTTACTGGTCGGCATTGGGGTGTTACAGAGTGAGCAAGAAGTTTAAAAGCCCATAGTGGAAGGATTTATTCATCCAGAATTGAAATTTCACTCCAAGTTCAGGCTAGAAAAAATATTGTTCCCAGTTAGGAGAAGTGTCAGAGCCTTCAATCTGGTCATAGTTTGGCTGGCTATGATTGTCCCATGTCAATAATTCATGTTCAGAATTAATGGGGACACCTGTAAGGGATGAAGGATTGTTGGGTGATTTTAAAATCTGGTCTGGCTCCTTTTTTTTTTTAATTCTTAACAATTACTCCAGTCTTTCACTTTATTTTCATTTGAGGTGTCTAAAACTCTATAGGTAGCCCCAAATTAACCTTTTCTTCTATTAATGTTAGGTAGGTTAAGGCTCTTTGGAGCAACTGTATTAACCAGGTTTCTCTAAAGGAACCAGTAAAATGAATATATATTTAAAGGGGGTCTATCAAATTAGCCTACATGATAGGACAACAATGGCTGTCATACTAGAGAGGCCAAGAACCTAGTAGTTGTTCAGTCCATGCAGCTGGATGTCTCAGCAGTCCCAATCTGGTGCTGAAGCCCTGGAGATTTCTTGAAGAACCACTGGTCCTCAGTCCACGTGAGAAGACAGAAGCTGGATTTGAACATCAGTGACAGTAGCAGTGGCAACAACAGAGTAGATGAACTTGTGACCATGGTGAATGAAATTGCTATGGAGACACAAAGGCAACCAGGCAAAAAGCAAAAGCTTTTTCCTCAGGCCTCTGTACCTATGGCCACCACTAGAAAGTGCCACCATATTCAGGGTGGCTCTTCCCACTTCTGTTAATGTTATGAAGAAAATCCCTCACAGCTGTGCCTAGGCTATCCTAATCTACATAATTCCTCACAGCTGTGCCTAGGCTAACCTAATCTACATAATCCCTCACAGCTGTCCTCAGAGAGCCCTCTTGTGGGTGACTCTAGACCCTGTCAACTTGACAATCAGTCGTAACCATCACAAGGACTTGGGAAAATAGCCCTTAGTTCCTTTAGCGTTTTCTCTGTCAGCCATGTCACCTGCTGGGATGGCCAAGTCTCCATGACCTATGACCCATGATCAAGTGGATGGGTGACTTACTGAGCTGTAGGGCCCTTTAGAGTGACCATTGTCGCCCAGGATCTTTCTGACCTGGACCAAAATATTGTCTTTGTCTCAGCCCTTTCTCCTCATTGGCTTGGACCGCCACCTATGGCTGCTGAACACCTGAATGTTAATTACACCAGCCTAGAAGAACAAATGACAGGTTTCCATTTAGCTGTTATATATAATACTTCAAGTCTGACAAAATAAACAGATTTTCAAGTATATTTTGACTATCCACACCCTAGTTCCTCAGTAGTTAAAAGCCTGACAAACTCATCAGACAATGGAAGTAATACAAAATCCTTATTTCTCAGAACCTGTTTTTACAAAGTTTGCTTAAAACAGATCCATATTTTAAGAAAACCTTATGGTTTCAAGCAGCAAATTGGGCTTTAATTTGAAGTAGTCCTGAATTTTGACCTTAGAAATTTGAATAGTCAGTTTAGTCATATTCACACCATCATTCTACTAATGTTCACAGACCTTGTGATATATCCTAACCTCCTGGTTTTGTCCTAATTTTTCCCTTTTTCCATTTTGGAACAATTTTCTACCACACTACTTTGCCATGTACAATCCCTTCTTATCAAAAGTATTTCCTTTTGTTAGGAGTATATTTTTGTAACTATGACCGTCTATATCTCTTCCTTACATTTGATGGCTCTTTTCTGCCTTGCTCTTCTTGACGGCATTGCTGGTGTAACTTGGGCTTTTCCATGTGTGTATGAATGCATGTGTAGTGTGTGGGGTACAATCAGTGCATATATAGGGAGACCAGAAGAGGTCATCACTCTGCCTTATTCACTTGAGGCAGGGTCTGTCACTGAGCCTGGAGCTAGGCTGGCTGCCTACAAGCTGCAGAGTGCCTCTTGTCTCTACCTCTCATAGCACTGAGATCCAAAAGACACATGTAGCCATAACCAGCCATTTATGTGGGTGCTGGGGATTCAAACTCAGGTCCTCATGTTTACACAACAAGCATTCTTATCCACTAAGTCATCTCGCCAGCCAGGGTTTTTCTTTTCCTTTTTTCTTTAAGCCATAAAAACCTAGACATAAGGAGTACTTGACCACTTTGGGGGTTTGTTTTGTTTTGTTTTTGCAAGATGCACCTAGCTGGGAATGGTGCTGAGAATTAAATTATCAGTTATTGGCCATCCATCACCAACTTTATCAACACCCAACTTAAGTTGTATCATTACATTGTATAAAAGGCAAGTTAGTCTCTTTCTTTTTAAGGTTTGGGGATAAAATCTGTCCCAATTATGAAGGATATGTTGGAGAAAAAAATCAACAGAAATCAAAGGGTAGTTGTCCACATAGAGGAGTGTTCTACTTCGTATTGCTATGATAAAACACTGACCAAAAAACCAACTTCATTTAAACCTTATAGACACAGTTGTTCACTTTAGTCAGAGCAGAAACTCAAGTAGAACAGAAACCTGGAGGCAAGAACTGAAGCAGAGGCCATGAAGAAACACTGCTCACTGGCTTGTGCCCCATGGCTTGCCCAGCCTGCTTTCTTATATAACCCAGGACCACCTGCCCAAGTGGTCTGGGCATCCCTCCCACAAATTTACCTACAGGTCAATCTAATGGAGGCATTTTCTCAATTGAGGTTCCCTCTTTCCAGATGACTTTAACTTCTGTCAGGTTGACAAAAACTAACACAAGGAAAAATACCAGGAGTTCATGCCGAAGGCAACCATTCAACTAGGGTCCTATGAAGAAAACACCAGTGGATGAAAGGATGCCTCCATTTGATTCAGAAGCCTGGGAATCAGATACATCATGCCTTGCCTGCTTCTGGAGTTACCTTGGCCAGCAAGGGACTGAGTTCCCCTTTTTATTTTTTATAGATCATAAAGGTGTGATTTCCCCCGTCAGATAGCATAAATTTCCTACCTGTAAGCATCTAGAGATAAAAGGGAAGGGGGCAAAAAGAAAGAATCTCATATCCTTGTTACAATGTATCAGAGGCTCTTGGCCACAGAGGAATCTAGAAGTTCCCTTCAGGACCAGTTAGTACATTAGGCAAAATAAGAGCCCCCAAAAGAGAGGACCCAGCATTTGGGGGTCTGGTGTCATCTCCCACATCTGACATAAAGAGGGTGACCTCATCTCATGATAGCAGAGTCACTCAGGGGAAATGGCACACACCAAGCCACTCCCCTTTGGAAAGAGCACCTAAGCATGGATGTAGCAAGAAACTGAAGTACAAGAATGGCAAGATCCAGCGTGCTGAGGTCTGTACCCCCAATATAGGAAAGTGGGGAAGATCCCAGAGCCAGGCACAGATGCGTGCACACCAAGGGAGGATGCAGGTTAAAAAAAAAAAAAAAGAGCAGGGCATTTTATATCTCAACCCAAGAAAGAGCAGGCCATACCTCACCGTGATGATATTTAAAAGTCAATCATGGGGCTCGGCCAATACAGAGCTTGTGGTGCAGGCGGGAGGACTGAGTTTGACTCCCCAGCACCCATATGAAAATCCAGGTGTGGTGGCCCAAGTCTGTAATCACAGCAATGGGGGAGGGGTGACGGGAAGATCCCTGGAGTTTGATGGCTAGCCAGTGTAGCCAAATCAGTGAGGTCTAGGGTCAGTGAGAGACCCTGACTCAAAAAACAAGGTGGAGAGCAACTGAGAAGACACTCAATGCTGATCTTTGGCCTCCACAAGCACATCTCCATACGGGCATGTGCACTCACAGAAACATGCACGCATACATAAATGCAACCGGGGTAGAAAAGCCAAAAGATGTCACCCTTGACTACCCTCAGCTTTCTGGTCCTTGTGATCTACCTGGAAAGAACTCAGGGGAGCCCCCAGAGTATAGCATAGAAGACAGGCCCAGTTTATTACAGAGAAACATAAAGCACTGTCCAGAGATGAGAGAGGACACTGGTCAAAGAGACCATGGTGCCGACCTACCTTTAGGTAAGCTTTATACCATTTCTGAAGACTCTAGGACAGACAGCTTTCCTGGGGGCATGTCCCTTTATTCAGGTGATTGACAGGCCCATTTGGACTGTCTCTCCCAGGAGGGCCAGTGGTGTGTCCTTGTTAAAGTCTCCTATACAGTAATTTTATGAGGCATGGAGATTCTAGAGCCAAGCTTAGATAGTTTTCTGTCTGTGACCTTCTGGGTGTTCAGATGCCACATCTCCTCCCAGAGCCAGAGCCAGGGCTCAGGTCCCATCTTCTGACCAGTGATTGGTCTTGCTCTCTAGTTCTTCATTTGTATAAGGGACAGTCCCAGCCTCAATACCCTTTAAGACTGTTAAATATCTAAGTCTCTGCCCAACAACCCCATTTCACAGATGAGAAAAATGAAACTCGCAGCAAATACAGGCTGACAGAAGATCTGTCAGACTCTCTGCCCTATGGCTTTTCTGCACTGACTTTGCTCTCCATCTCCCCAACGGAACCCACTCCCTATCACACATTAACAAATCAGTGATTGAGTCTTTGCTAGGGCTGGCTCTGCACCTCCCCGTAAGTTGGGTTCTGTGAGAAGTGTGTGTACAAGGAGCAATCTTTGCTGTGAGAAAAAAAATGTGTGTGTGTGTGTGTGTGTGTGTGTGTGTGTGTGTGTGTGTCTGTGCTCAATAGTTAACATATGAGCCACGCATGGTGATACACACCTGTGACCCCAGTACTCAGGAGGTAGAGACAGAAGGAGCTAGAGTTTGAGACCAGCCTGAGAGAAATAGTGAGACCCTGTCTCAACAAAGACAGATAAATAACGCTGAGCTCAGATCAGGTGGGCTGGTACAAATGCCCATGCATCCATCCCAACAAGTGCCCTGTCTCTGCAGAGCCTTAGACGGCCCTCACTACTCCCCCTCCTTCCTAATCTTCATCCCCCCAAGAGTCAACTCCTTGGAGACACTCCCCTACACCTCCAGGCTAGATAGTGGCCTCTCCTCTGCACACTCTAAAACCCCTGTGCCTCACCCCTGCCAGGAAGCATCACTCTGAGAAAACAATATAAGTGAGAAGCCAGGACACCCTGTGAGCAAGAACCAGGGAAGAGGCTAAGCCCAAGGTGTGGAGCTGGGGAAAAATGAAGGGTGAGGGATGTCCCTTGTGCAGCTGGGACAGCTGTGCCATCTACAGTGAATACTTAAAGGCCACATTAGGACCATGTGAAGCCAGGGGTGTTGAATTAAGACATCGCACAAAGCCCAACTCATCCAGCATTTTACTCTTATAAAAATGGAGAAAGAGCCGGGCGTTGGTGGCACACGCCTTTAATCCCAGCACTCGGGAGGCAGAGCCAGGCGGATCTCTGTGAGTTCGAGGCCAGCCTGGGCTACCAAGTGAGTTCCAGGAAAGGCGCAAAGCTACACAGAGAAACCCTGTCTCGAAAAAAACAAAAACAAAAACAAAAAAAAATAGAGAAAGAGTAGGTATTTCATATCCATCAAATGAGGGAAGAAACGCATACTCAGAGAGGTTGGGTGAGCTGCAGCTGCCCAAGGTTGCACAGCGAGCTATGCATGATGGCTTGTATCTAGAATCCTAGAAGCACGAGCCAGAGGCAGAAGGACAGCCATGAGTTCAAGGCCAACCTAGGCTACAATAGAAGACCACATCTCAAAAAACAAAATGAAAATACTCCAAGGCTGCAGAGCCAAGTGGTTAAGTTTACACACTCCAGTGTCAGGCAAACCGCTCTCAACTTCCTGCCACTGTGACCTTGGACAAAGAGTTATCCCCTCCAAGACTTCCTTTCTCCGTCGGTAAAATAGGCCTGAAACTCTCCACTTTGGAACTCTGCTGAGCAACCAAGCACTCATGGGAGACCTCAGCCATCCTTCAGCATGGTGATGGCGGAACTTTACCCCATCCAGAACCACACGTGCGCCGCTCTGATGCCCACACTCTCTGGGGATGCCTGGTTTCTTTTGGCCAGCAGCTGTGGCTTTGGACTACAAGGTTCTGAGTTCCTGTCCCACCGTGCAGCTGGCTCCAAGCTTCCTTTCCAGAGTGCCAGGGAAAAAAAACTGTGTGGAGAGGCTCAGGAAATAATTAGTTTGCCTTCCCCAAAGGCCAGAGTTCACGATTGAGCTATTTAAAAATCAACTGATGTCTTAAAATAAATATCACAATGGAGATGTCAAAATAACTGTGTGTTCCAACACAGGACGTTGTGGGGGGCAGGTGGAAAATGTAAATGGATTTACCACAGGGATCTCAGGGAGACACCTCTGGGGTTTGAGACTACAGACCTGCCATCCTGTTTCATGTTGCCTGGGTATTTTTCTTTTTAATTTTTTGTAAGTTTGTTTTTTGTCCTTTGAGGACACAGAAAAGGTTGTCATCAAAAAACATGACTAACTTTTCTCAAAAAAGAGGAAAGTGAACAATGGCTTGCTTAACATTGGTCCTAATAATTTCCTAATATGGCCAGATTTGAGGGTGCAGGTCTGTCTGTTATCCCAGCTTCTCAGGAGACTGAGGCAGGAAGATGGCAAGTTCAAGGCCTGCCTGAGCTACATAGTATTTTCAACATGAGTCTAGGCAATTTATCAAGACCCTGTCTCTTGCTGAAAATGTGTTTTTCTTTTACTGTTTTTGTTTTGTTTTGTTTGAGACAGGGTCTCATGTAGCTCAGGCTGGCCTCAAACTCACTTGGCAATCAAAGATGACTTTGAACTCCTGATCCTCCTGCCTTACTTCCTTAGTGCAGGGATTATAGACTACATCACCATGCCCAGTGTATTGCGTGGTGCTGGAGATGGAGCACTCTCCCACACATAAGATACAACCCGGCTCCCAAAGAACGTTTAAAGGCCTCAACAGTGGGGCATTTGCTAGCACATGCAAGGCCAGCCTTGGCCTTCATCCTTAGCACCCACTGTCATAGGAGCAATATTTGCTGGAAGGAGTGTCAAACGTCAGACTGATGCCAAGTTCCCAGCTTAGTGGTTTAAATCTCTCTGCCCCATCCTCACAGGTGGAGGCTCACTGAAACAGGGACGAGTCGTGTTCTCCAGAAGCCACTGATGTCATGAGGAACTTGCTGAGCTCATGGCGCAGAGGGAGAACAGTGAGGCTGGAGTCCATGTCTGTTCTTGCCCAGACTCTGTCCTCTTTTGTGTTCCCAGAGCTCTTCACACCATCCAGACATACAAGGATGAACACTCAACATAGCCAGGCAGAGAACACATACAACAGTATACATCACATGAACTGGATTCTGTGGCTGACACCAAAGAACAGAGAGTCAATAGCAGAGACACAGTTTCAATGAAACCCACAAATTCAAGAGCACATCGCCTCCCTCCAGCCCACCTGGCAAACACGTCTCCCTGATCTCCTCTCATGCCTGCCATCCACTCTGCACGCTCTGAAGCATCAAGTTGCTTACATCACCAAAACCATCTTATGGTACTTCATCTTGACACACGCCAAAAATTCTTCCTGCTCTTAACAGACTCCTACTCACCCACCACAACCTTGCTAAACATGGCCCTTCCGAAGGCATCTTCATCCTTCTCCCACTCCTGTGCCCTGGTCCCTTCTCTCTTTGTGGGCCTTCATTTTCCATATTTATTTATTTATTTATTTATTTATTTATTTATTTATTTATTTAATACTTTGTTATTATGTGTGTGAGGGTATATATGTGTTTGTGTGTGCATGTGTGTGCACGTGTGTGCACGTGAAGACCAGAAATCAACCTCAGGTGTCATTCCTCAGGAGCCACTTGCTTTGCTTTTTGAGACAGGGTCTCTCCCTGGAGCCTGGTACTTACTGATTAGGCTAGGCTAGGTGGCCATCAAGCTCCAGGAATCTACATCCACCTCCCTAGGGAGAGAATGACAAGCACAAGTCAGCATGCTGTTTTTAAGGTGTGTTCTGGAGATCAGCCTCAGGTCCTCACACTTGCACAGCAAGCCCTTCACCTACTAAGTCATCTCCCTAGCCCTAGGATTACAATTTATAATGGCCACAATGTTTGGGGTTTGCTCTCTGGGTTGGTTGACTGGTATGGACTGATACCTCTGCTTCTCTCCCCTGACCCGCCACCCAGTGATATTCCTTTAGGCAGGGGTGACACTTTTATCCCTACCCTCTATATCCTCCATGGCCAGCCTCGTGCCTGAGTCAAAACAAGCAACTAATTGAATTGAACCAGAATTGAAAATGAAAACAAATATCACAGAGAGCTAGAAGAAAGGGAGACAAGTGCTAATGTTGTGGAAGTCTATTACGGAGCAATCAACCAGACCGTGTTTTCCTAATACAGATTAGAAAGCTGGCATAGAGGCAAGATGGAGCAGCGGTGGGGATTGGCGTCCTCTGGACATCTGCCAGGTGTCTCATCTGATAAATCCTTGCCTTGCCTGGCCGACAATTTCATCTTTCAGAGGGCAGAGGAAGTGGTGGAGAGTGGCGGAGAGGCAGCTCCTCGGCACAAAATCCTGGCAGCCTGGAAACACTGGCAGGTGAGAGCGTGGTAGAATCTTTAGAAGGAGAACGGGAGGGTGGGGACCTGGGGAGGTGCTCACTGTGCAGGCATGTGGGTCTGAGTCTGAGTCCTGGGGTTCATGAGACAGAAAAGCCAGGCATGGTGCCAGGCAGTTGTAACTCCAGGGAAGCAATAGCTGGAACTCCCTGGACAATTTCTTTGCATCTGTGTATATGTGCTTGTAATTGCCTGATCTTATTTTATTTTTGATAAATGTGTACTTGCTGTATGAGCCAATAGGGTGCCTCCTTAAACTCCTCTGGTTACTCTTCAAAACAGCAACAAAACATAGGAACCATTTTGACACCAGGTCTTATTTGGCTGGAAAAACCAAAGTCCCCAAAGTAACTAAATAAGTGGTTAGCTACAGCTTATCATGGGGTACACCCTCCATCCCCTCCAGATAAAGAGACTCACATACATAGATCCCTTACATGGAAACATGTGGAGCAGAGAGCACCTTCAGAATGTCATTCCATTTCCTTCCAGAGCAAGATAAATTCCAGTGGCCTGGTTTTTCAGATATTGAAACTGAGGTTCAGAGAGGGTAAGACCTGGCACAAACCTGGCCATCTCAAGAAGCAAGGGCCAGAAGCCAGCCCTCTATCTGCCTGTCTCTCAGAATAGTGCCTTTTCCACCAAAAGGGCTGAAGATTGGGGTAAACAATCTTCTTCCAGACTCTTGAGGTTGCCCCTCTGACGATGCCAAAGCCAGGGCAAGATAACACGCTCAGTCCAGACAAGTCCTTCATGGCATTTGGGGATAGACCACTGTCCTCAGCATAGCCCCATGGAAGGCACATCACTGAATCCATTCATCCAGTTATTAAGTGGCCTCCATGAGACAACAACAAAAAGGATTTGCCCATCACATTGAGCTTGGGACTCACTCTCCCTTGATCTCCCCAAGCCATGACTAGGGAAGACAAAGCCACCAACTTAAAACTGCAAGAGATGAGGGGGAGGTCATTGCTGAGTGTTCCAGTGGCTTTCCTCGTTGCCATAAGAGAACGCCTGACAGAAACAGCTTCAGTAGGGATATACTGTGGGCCACAGCTCAAGGGAT
>CABHPP010117182.1:36593-47545 GCA_902168425.1 Peromyscus attwateri | reverse complement strand
AATCATACCACAAGGGCACTTGCTCAGCTGTGTTCATATCAGCATTATTTGTAATAGCCAGAACCTGGAAACAACCTAGATGCCCTTCAACCAAAGAATGGATAAATAAACTGTGGTATATATACACAATGGAATACTACTCAGCAGAGAAAAACAATGACATCATGAGGTTTGCAAGCAAATTGATGGATCTAGAAAAAAAAATCCTCCTGAGTGAGGTAACCCAGACTCAGAAAGACAAACATGGAATGTACCCACTCATAGGAGAATACTAGTTGTGGAATAAGGATGACTGGACGGCTCCTCACAACACCAGGGAGGCTACCTGGAAAACAGGACCCCAAGAAAGACACGGGGATCGTCCAATGATGGAGAAATGGATGAGATCTACATGAACAGTCTGGACGTGAGTGGGGGTAATGAGGGGTGAGGGGCAAGGGAAAGAGAGTTTGGGGGAGCAGGAGATCCCAACTGGATCAAGAACAGAGAGGGAACACAAGGAATGTTCATGGTAAATGAAGACCACATGAGAATAGGAAGAGGCCTAGTTCTTAACTGAGTTATTAGGGCAGGCTGTCATATTTGTCTGGCCCTCTCACCAGTAATCAGCTCCCCTCCATGGCCTGTGTATCAGCTCCTGCCTCCAGGATCCTGCCCTGTTTGAGTTCCTGCCCTGACTTCCTGCAGTGATGAGCAGCAATGCTGAAATGTAAGCCAAACAAATCCTTTCCTCCCCAACTTGCTTTTTGCTCATGGTGTTTCATCACAGCAATAGAAACCCTAACTAAGACAGTGTAGTTAAGGAAGTTTTTGGATAAGGTCATTGGCATGGAGGTGTAACGAACAAATTATAACAGGACTAAGAGCATCACTTCCATGTACCTCAAGATCATTCAGGGCATTTACAGGACTAAGAGCCTGAGAAAGTCACCATTGTGTGCTGACAGGGGCTCCCAGCAGAGTGCAAGGCTCCAGTGGTCTCTGCGAGGTCATGTCCCAAAGTATGGTTGAGGCCTGTGGAAGTAAGGCAGTCCTGTGGATCAGAGTATTCATGAGTCATTTCAACTACAATGAATTGTGAGTAATGGTATAACTACTATAATATGAATGGTTCATAAAATAATTTTTATCTTTAATTTTATTTCTCCAAAGTTTCATGCTAGAACTTCCTCATTGAAACAATGATAATTCTTTAAATATTTCTAATAAAAATATGTTGCAAACAGTCTACAGAAAGGTCAGTTTCCATTTACTACAGAGTATGTAACTACAGGCAATCACTTCAGAAATGAACCTCCCACAGCCAAGTAGCTTATGGTTAAAGTAAAACTTTCTCAGTTATTTTAGCCTTAGTTTAGTTACAAGAGCCAAAAACTTATTTAGGGAAGGCCTAGAAAACATAGTTTTATTTTAAGGATGCAAAGAATTTATAATAGATCAGAACTTCTTAAAGTATAGCAACTACAGAGGGATATCAGAACACCACTGATGTTCTGAATTGTCTGGGTTCCCTCAGGCTCCTCTCTGGAAGTCCCTTTCTCTGTGGGCCCCACCGGTGTGGTGTCTTCATCCCTGCCCCCTGGTTATGTTCCTCACCTTTGCAGACCAGCATAGACTGCTGCTTCAACATGGCAGTGCTTGCCTCTGATTCTTTCTATAAGAAGTTTACCACAGCAAATAAATAATTTGTTCCACACACAAATACTTAAGTTAGAAAACCTCTTGGGTGTTTGGTTCACCATAAACCAGTATCTGCATCTGGACTTGGTGGCAATCGCTGACAGAAGGCGGTTGATGCAAAAACCCAAACCATAGCAACCTTCCTGCGCCTAGCCTGCACATGGATCAGATTCCCAAATAAGGAGGCAAAGGCTGGGAAGCTACAACGGCCTCTTGAGAGAAGTAATTATGACATCCTGTCAGAGAGGACAACTGAGACGACCACCACGTCAGAAAAACGAACTCTTCCTGGATGTTCTATGCGGTAATATTTGTTAATTACTTACTAAAAGCAATTTTAATAACAAAAGGTATGGATATTTGTGAACAATACTAACCTTAAGTGAGAAAATGTGTCTTTTTCTGTAAATAACTTTTTTTCACTGAACTTTCTGAACATCTCCAGTAATGTTCCCAGAACTTTCTTGAAAAATGATGGGAAAAAAATAGAGACCTTCAGAATTTAAAAAAGAATATACATTCTATCTTTATTACTAATACATCAACTTTTTAAAAAACTTAACTTTGTAATAGTTAAAAGCTTAGACAAATTAGGTCATTTGTTTTTTAGTTATCATTAAATAATTAGATTCCATAAATTTTACAAATTTATTATCTACTAGGTTTGTCAGCAGTTTTGTGTTTTTAAAATATACTCCATTTAACTTTACATAAAATATGTGACTGCCTATGAGTGTAGCAGAATATATTTTTCTACTATATCTTCTATAAATAGTGAAATTTTGACTTCTTTTCCAATTTGTATCACCTTGATACCCTTTTGTTGTCTTATTGCTCTAGTTAGAACTTCAAGTACTATGTTGAATAAGTATGGGGAGAGTGGACAGCCTTATCTTGTTCCTGATTTTAGTGAAATCACTTTGAGTTTCTCTCCATTTAATTTGATATTGGCTGTTGGCTTGCTGTAAATTGCCTTTATTATGTTTAGGTATGTTCTTTGTATTCCTGATCTCTCTAGAACCTTTATCATGAAGGGGTGTTGGATTTTGTCAAAGACTTTTTCAGCATCTAATGAAATGATCATGTGGTGTTTTTCTTTCCGTTTGTTTATTTGGTATATTACATTGACAGATTTTCATATGTTGAACCATTCTTGCATCTCTGGGATGAAACCTACTTGGTCATGGTGGATAATTTTTTTGATGTGTTCCTGGATTTGGTTAGCCAGTATTTTATTTAGTATTTTTTGCATCAATGTTCATGAGGAAGATTGGTCTGTAATTCTCTTGCTTTGTTGCATTTGTGTGGTTTGAATATGAGAATAACTGTAGCCTCATAAAAAGAGTTTGGTAATGTTCTTTCTGTTTCTATTGTGTGAAACAATTTGAGGAGTATTGGAATTAGCTCTTCTTTGAAAATCTGGTACAATTCTGCACTGACACTAGCTGGTCATGGGCTTTTTTTTTTTTTTTTGGTTTGGAGACTTTTAGTGACTGTTTCCATTTCCTTAAGGGTCATTGGTTTATTTAAATAGTTTATCTGGTCTTGATTTAACTTTGGTATGTGGTACCTATCTAGAAAATTATGCATTTCTTTCAGATTTTCCAATTTTTTTGGAGTATAGGTTTTTGAACTATGACCTGATGATTCTCTGGATTTCCTCATTATCTGTTGTTTTGTCTCCCTTTTCATTTCTGATTTTGTTAATTTGGATGCTCTCTCTCTAGCCTTTTGGATAAAGGCTTATCTATCTTGTTGATTTTCTCAAAGAACCAACTCTTTGTTTCATTGATTTTTTTGTATTGTTCACTTTATTTCATTGATTTCAGCCCTCCATTTGAGTATTTCCTGGCATCTACTCCTCCTGAGTAAGTTTGCCTCTTTTTCTTCTAGAGCTTTCAGGTATGCTGTGAAATCGCTAGTGTGAGATTTCACCATCTTCTTTATGTGGGCATTTAATGCTATGAATTTTCCTCTTAGCGATGCTTTCACAGTGTCCCATGAGTTTGGGTATGTTTTACTTTCATTTTCATTGAATTCTAGGAAATCTTTAATTTCTTTATTTCTTTTTTGTTGCATTGGTGATTCATTTCAGCATTTATTCAGATTCCATGATGTTGGAGGCTTTATGTAATTTTTGTTGTTGAAATGTAGCTTTAAGCCATGATGGTCTGATAAAATACAGGAGATTATTTCAGTTTTTTGTTTGTTTGCTTGTTTTTTGTTTCTGTGACCTAGCATGTGGTCAATTTTAGAGAAGGTTCCATGGGATACTGAGAAGAAGGTACATTCTTTTATGTTAGGGTGAAATGTTTTGTAGATATCTATTAAGTCCATTTGAGTCATAACTTCTGTTAGGTCCCTTATTTCTCTGTTAAGTTTCTGTCTGGTAGACCTGTCCATTGGTGAGAGTGGGGTGTTGAAATCTCCCACTACTAGTGTGTGGGTTTTGATGTGTGATTTAAGCTTTATTAGTATTTCTTTTAATTATGTGGGTGCCCTTGTATTTGGGGCAAAAATGTTCATAACTGAGACTTCCTCCTGGTGGGTTTTCCCTGTGATAAGTATGTAATGTGCTTCCCAATCTCTTTCAATTGATTTTAGTTTGAACTTTATTTTATTAGATATTAAAATAGCTACACCAGCTTGCTTCTTAAGTCCATTTGATTGGATAGTCATTTCCCAGCCTTTTACTGTGAGGTAGCGTCTGTATTTGAAGTTGAGGTGTGTTTCTTGTATGCAGCAGAAGGATGGATTCTGTTTTCATATCCATTCTGTCTGCCTGTGTCTTTTCATAGGTGAATTGAGACTGTTGACATTAATGGATATTAATAACCAGTGATTGTTAATTCCTGTTATTTTTTGTTGGTAGTGTTGTGTGGGTATTTCTCTTCTTTGGTATTTGTTTGTGTGGGATTATCTATTGCCTTTGATTTCATGGGTGTATGTAACTTCCTCAGGTTGGATTTTTCCTTCTAGTGCTTTCTGTAGGTCTGGTGAATAGGTATTTTTTAAATCTGGTTTTATCATGGAATATTTTGTTTACTCTGTCTATGGTGATTGAATGTTTTGCTGGATATAATAGTCTGGTTTGGCATCCTTAGTCTCTTAGTGTCTGCATAATGTCTGTCCAGGACCTTCTGGCTTTCAGAGTCTCCATTGAGAAGTCAGATGTTATTCTGATGGGTCTGCCTTTATATGTTACTTGACCTTTTTCCTTTGCAGCTCTTAATATTTCTTCTTTATTCTGTATGTTTGGTGGTTTGATTATTATGTGGACAGAAGACTTTTTTTGCATCCAGTCTATTTGGTGTTCTGTAAGCTTCTTGTACCTTCATAGGCATTTCCTTTTTTAGGTTGGGAAAGTTTTCTTCTATGATTTTGTTGAATATATTTTCTGTGCCTTTGAGTTGGTATTTTTCTCCTTCTATCCCTGTTATTCTTAGGTTTGGTGTTTTCATGGTGTACCAAATTTCCTGGATGTTGTCTGTTACGACTTTTTAGGCTTTAGTGTTCTCTTTGACTGATGAATCTATTTCCTCTATTGTATCTTCAATGTCAGAGATTCTCTGTTCCATCTCTTGCATTCTGTTAGTTATGCTTGCATCTGTAGTTCCTGTTCATTTAGTCAGATTTTCCATTTCCAACATTCCCTCAGTTTGTGTCTTCTTTATTGCCTCTATTTCAGTTTTCAAATCTTGTACTGTTTCCTTCACCTGTTTAATTGTTTTTTTTCTTGGCTTTCTTTAAAGGATTTATTGATTTCTTTCTTTTTTTTGTTTGTCTCTTCTTCAATTTCTTTATTGATTTCTTTCAATTTTTTCTTTGTCTTTTCTTTGATTTCTTGAAGGGAATTTTTTATTTCTTCTTTAAAGAGCTCTATTATCTTCTTAAAGTCATTTTTAAGGTTGATTTCTTCTGCTTCTTCTGCTTTAGGGTGTTCAGGTCTTGCTGATATAGAACCACTAGGTTCTGATGTTACCATATTGGTCTTTATGATGTTGACTGTATTTTTGCCCTGGCATCTACCCATCTCTTTCTTCACTCCATGCAAGTAATGTCTGTGTCTGAGGGAGCCTCTCTTGGTCAGATTGATACTCTTGGTCCAATGGAAGCTATTTGTCTGTTTAGGGCTCTTGGTCCAATTGGTACTGATGGACTCTTTGTCTCAGGGAGAAGCTCTTAGTCCAATAGGCTCTGGAAGACTCTGTCTTGGGGGGCAGTTCCAGTCTCAAGAGTCAGTGGGGTTTTGGAGAGGTGGTACTTGTAGGTTACAGGATCTGGTGGGGGATGGTGGTAGCCCGACCTGTCTGTAGGAGACCTGCCTACTAGCCTGAAACTGGGACAATGGGTGGTGGTATGGGGGTGCACCATTGAGCCCATGACCTAAAGCCTATAGGCTGGGATGTTCGGCTGTAAGGACAAAGACTCACCTCTTAGCCCTTGGCACTGGCAGGCTTTGTCTCAGGGAGCAGTTGCAGTCTCCAATGGTGGGTCTATAGCTGTTTTAGAATTTTTTTTAAGCTTTCTCAGATTTTGGGTTGAAATTCATGCCCCACATTGGGCACCAAATACAGATGGAAGTTTCTCTGGTCCCACCTAGGCCTGTGGTACTGCAGCTGCTTATAAAGTAATCACTCAGAGGCTTTATATTAATTACAAACTGTATGACCTATGACTCTGGCACATTATTAATTAGCTTTTATAACTTGATTCAATCCATTTCTATTATTCTGTGTCTTGCCACGTGGTTTTGTGGCTTACTGGTACTTTCACATCTTACTCCTCCTGGTGGCTGTTTGTAGCATTTTCCCTCACCCTTTTCTTCCTGTCTCTTCAGTTTGAATGTACCACCTAAGCTTATTCTGCCTTGCCATTGGCAAAACAGCTTTATTTATCAACCAATCAGAGCAGCACATATTCACAGCATACAGAAAGATACCCCACAGCATTGAAGTCTCCCACTTCAGTGCTCCCTCAGTGTGTGAGGGTCAAAATCAGATTTAAGTTCTATTAGTGTTTCATTTATGAACTTAGGTGCCCTCATTTTCTGTTGAATAAATGTCGGGAAGTCAGGCTATTCTTGTAGCTGTGAAGTGGGTATCTTAGATACCTACAGCTGTGAGGAGAAAGGTATCCTGACTTGTCAGGAAGTCAGGCTATACCTGAAGCTGGGGTCCTGTGGGGGATGGTCTCCCTGCAGGATGTGGCAATCCTGCTCTCTCTCTGAGAGCTAGCCATTACAGCTGAGCTCTGCTCCACCTTTATCCATTTCTTCTCAGTTGCCTGGCCCAAGATGTTACTTCTGCTTCACTCTGCTAAGGAGAAACCCCTGCAGAAATATAGCAATCTGCTCCAGCTCTGGCAACAAGTTGCTACTTCTGCTTCTGCTCCCCGAAAGGGAGTTTGGCAGCAGAGGTGTCCCTGCTTCTGCTCTGCTCCCATAAGGGAGTTTCCCAGCAGGGATTCTTCTCCTCCTTGTGAAAGAAGATCTTCACCCAAAATTCTTTCAAGAAAGAAACTTACTTGGGAAGAAGGATTCTAGGAGAGTGGCTGCCTCTGCCATGGTGGAGGAGGACAGCTACCAACTGAACAGGCACAGGGGCCAATTATAGGGGTTCTTGGGGGCAGAGTTTTTCCATGGAGATTTTTAGGGAGGGAAGTGGTCAGATTTTGATTCCCTTAAGCTTGGACAGGCTCAGATTGACTAGATTTTGTGCTCAGGGATTGGTTGATTTCATGTTCAGTTGGTGCCATGGCACCATGGCTCTGGTTTCAGGGCCAAAGTATGTTTCTTCCACTGGCCCTTTTTAGCCTTTTGGCTCTGGTTTCAAGAACAGGGTGTGTTTCTTTCACTGGCACTGGTTTCAGAGTCAGGGTGGGTTTCTTTGATTCTGATTCAGGGCCAAAGTGTTTCTTTCACTGGCTCTGGTTTCAGAGTCAGGGTGGGTTTCATTGACTGACCCCTTTACCCTGCAGGCTTACTGCATTTCTGTTTTCATAAATATTCCACATAAAAGTTTATCAAAAGCATGATTTCACCAGCAACAGTTTCACAAATCATGCTGACGAGGCATCCACTATTCTCTCAACTGCCTGACTACAGGGCTGTGAGCACTGGCTTCTCATGATCATCAGAGTGAATCCAAATGTCCCAGTAAATTTATTTAGACTGTTACAGTGGATTTGATATGGCTACATTATTAAATATTCTTATCTGTCCTGTTAATATGATTCAAGTAGTCGTGTCCACGTTTAATTACCTATGGAAAAGTTCATATTCCTCTAATTTAAAAAAGTCTTCTCAATTCCAGGTGGTCTAATTAGAAATACAAAAATAAAAGAAAATCTCCCTTGAAGAAAGCTGCTGCTTTTCAGGACCTTTGTCTCGTTTGTTTTACTTGGCTTGCTCTTCAGGGGCAACAGTCATGCCCTACAGCCTAAACTATGCTCATACTTGCCATCTTGTCCCCAGAGCGCTGAGGTCAGAGGCTTCCAGCTCCATGCTCATTGCTAATCGTGTTCCATGTTCCTCTTTTCTTAATGCACTTTTCTCATGGATAAATTCTGTCTCTGCACTTTAATTCTTATTGTCAGCTGTCACACTGAACATGGATTTCCCGACACTTGTATTTGTGAGGGAAAACAAATCAAACACTTCCCTTCAAATGGGTGACTCCTACAAAAACTAACAAATTATATCAAAGTTTACTAAAAGTAATTCAGTCTCAGTCACATTTCAGCAAGTGACTATCTAAATAAGTGGCTACAGAAGACATAAAATAAACAAACAAATAAAAAAAAATCCCTGTCCTCACATTGCTTACAATGTCTAAATATCATTCTATGCCTACTATAAATAATAAGCAACTTAACAAAAATGTCAATATAACAGAAAAATAATTTATCGGAACAGCTATCATTGATTTATTCATTTTAATTATTTGCCTTCACTGTACAAGACTTGCAGTATGTTGTTTTACTATCAATTATAACTAATGTTTCAATTCCTATAGAAAATAAAAGATACATCTTTCTGCAAAGTTAAACATCTTACCAAAAACATATTGAGATGTTTTTGAAAATTCAAGATTAGATTACCAGTCTGGTCTAGTTTAAAGGGGGTAAGATCTTTGCAAGAGGATATATAGTACAGTAAGAACAGAAACTGGAGAACAATTTTGAATATAGAAATTTTGACATCTGTAACCTAAGAGGCAACTTTAAATTGAATACTGTCAATGTGAATGCAGACACACACATACACACACTAAATACACACAGATTTACACACATCATACACACACATACACACACACATACACACAGACACACACATGCACACACAGACACACACAGACACATAAATAGACACAGACACAGAGAAAGACAAACACACAGACAAAAATATCTTAAACCTCTTTCCTTCAAATAAGATTGGACACCATTGAGAAATTGAAGTTCAATTATTTTAATTAACCATAATGTGCTCTTTTAGATTTTTTTTGGAAAAATTTGAAGTAAATGTCATAAAACACAAATGAGGGCAATATAGAGAAATATGGGATAGGCATTCTTGAAATGATAAAGAATCATTTTTGAAAATACTCTCAATGCAAAATTATCTGAGCAACCAAATATTCTATAAAGGAAACCAGTCAACTACACTTATTTGAGTTTAATATTAGAATAGTATTCCAAATTGCATATAAAAATGGCACATTTACAAGTCTGAAAGCCATTTCAAGAATGCATTTTGTACTTCTATTCTAGGATTTAAAGTACAGAACTGTAAATATAAAGCTGGCATTTGTGTAAATTATTTTCAAACAACAGCTTGGGATAACACACTACAGCTGCTTCTTGTGGTGTTTGTGTGTGTGTCTTTCTGTGACTGCATGTTTATAGTGTGCATTTGAGTGGCTAAGTGAGAGAAAATAATTTAATAATCTTCACCAACAACCTAGAAATAACACAAATGTTTAGGAAAGCCCTGGAGCAGGGTTTGGAAGTATCCATCAGACTTGTAGCATTGTCAATTTGAGCATCACTTAATCTCTCTGTGTTCTCCATTTTTATATGCAGGAATTGAATCGGATTAACTTATATTTGAGATTGTTTTCATCCAAAATCCCAACAATTGTCATTGACTCTAGCGTTTTTTTTTCCTTTAATGTTTTAAAAATAATTTTTGAATGGAACCCCTCCACTACCGAAAAGAAACATACAAAAAACAAAACAACAACAACAACAACAAATACCCTCAAGAACTTAGAGTAGAAAATAAGCCAAAGACAATGAGATAAAGGAAATGAGCAAACCATGCTTCTCCGTATCCCCCTTCCCAGGTGATTTTAAAGAACATCAAATATATGTTCCAGTAAAAGTGTGTTATCGTCATCAAGAATGCCACGTCTAGTCTAAAATAAAATTATTAAAATCATCTTTTGGGCGGTATCAATTACTTTTCCTTGTTTCTGTGAGCACAGCTTAGACCAGGAAGCAGTTTAGAAAAGGACTGGTTTGCTGTGGCTGACAGCTTGAGGCTACGGAGTCTTGTAGAAAGCATGGTGATAGGCTGCTGGTAGATCGCACGTTCAGGAAGTGGGAAGCTCCCTTGTCCTCAGGCTAGCCCCACACAGACTAGCTCCTTCTACTGAGACTCTGTCCTATAGTTTCCAAAATGCTCCCAAACAAGGCCACTAGTTGGGGATCAAGTGCTCAAGCACATGACAAGATAAGGAATATTTCACATTCAAACATAGTAACTTTTTCAGATCAGTTCTGAATGGGAATCAATCATGAAAAAGTACGTGGCTGCTGCCAAGACGGCGCAGAGGGCAAAGGCTTGCTTCCAGGCTGGAGTTTGAGCTCCAGAACCCACGCAGTGGGGAGAGAGAACTGTCTTCTGACCTCCATTCACATGTTGTGAAAAGTTGTGGCACGTGCACACCTACACAGCACACACACACACACACACACACACACACACACACAGGTAAATAAATGAATAAACAAATTAAAATATTTCCAAACAGAAATAGATGCAGTTATTATTATCATTATTATGAATACTACAAAATCAACTATACAAATTTAGAATACAGATATTTCACAGAATTGTATAAGTTAAGCATACATTTTATTAAAAAGCAGTATGGGATAGTCACAATTGTGTTTACACGTGCACGTGTTCATGTATGTGTGAGTACACACATGAGTTTGCATGTGGAGGACATGTATGCATGAGTACACACATGAGTCTGCATGTG
>CABHPP010117182.1:14687-36357 GCA_902168425.1 Peromyscus attwateri | reverse complement strand
TGTATGCGTGAGTACACACATGAGTTTGCATGTGGAGGACATGTATGCGTGAGTACACACATGAGTTTGCATGTGGAGGACAGCAGCTGGTGTCAGGTACCTCCTTCAGTCACTCATCGCTGTATTTTACATTTTGAAAGAGGGCCTATTGTTGGCCCGGCTCATACCCATTTGGCTACTACTGTGTATGTGTATATATATATATATATATATATATATATATATATATATATATATACATACATATCTCCAGGTGTCCTATTTCTGCCTTGCCAGCGATGGGGTCACAGGGAGGAACTGGCTGTCAGAGCTGGATTTTTTGTAGGTTGTAGGAATCTGAACCAGGGCTATAGACTTGAGCCTGTGTGGAAAGCATTGTACTGAACTGATATTCATATTCTTCTACTTTATATCCCACACACAGACTCTCCCCTGGGCTTATAGTATGAGTTTGACAAATGGATCCATGAGATGGAAAAAAGAGAACATGGACCTGTCCATTGAGAAATAGTGAGTTGTTACGTCCATTCAGCTTATGTAAATACAGCTTTCCCCTGGTTCTTTTTTTTTCCAATCTGGATAATAAAGCAATTGGAACATCTAAGAAGTTTTATAGTGTACGTTTTGTAACTGTGAGATTAAGAAAAATATAAAGTTGGGATTTGTAAGTATTATAAATATATAGCATATGCATATTTATTTTAAAATTAACATTGAACAAATTAATAAGTTAGGATATTTAATATTTAAGAAAGTAGAATATCTTGTTTTTCAAATTATAAGCCTATTTCATAGATATTTGAAAAAGAGAATCTCTGCATTTTGTAATATTTTGGAGAAATAAACATATTAGAAACTCTTTTGCACAGTCTACTAGGTTTTAAGAAATATATTTTTAATAAACAAATAATTGACTTTGGATTATTTATTGCAAGAGTTACTAATCATACTTCCACTAAGGTTCCCAGTTGCCTTACATTGCTATCAAAATTCCCAGTCTTTGCCAGATACCACACATGTGTTCACTACTAAAAACTAATTTATTTAATTTATAGTTTAATTATAATTTTTGTGGGAAGAGTTGTATTTTTAAACTAGGGAGTCATAATTGATAAAATAAAATATTCAAAATTCAAGGATTTATAAACTCTAAATTACTTTTCCTAAAAGAAAATAAGTATTTCTATAAGTTAAACACTTTTTAATAATATACCTTATTAAAATGCTTAAGTACATGCGTTATTTACTCACAAATACTGTCAATAAACTTTTTAATTTTAGAATTGCTTTAGATTTAGAGAGTTAATGTAAAGATACTTTAGACAGTTTCCACACAGCCTACTCACAAATGCCCTTTTTATTAGAGTCTTATATTTGTTCTATAATTTGGATCTAGACTGTTCTCCAAAGGCTTGAGTTGAGGGGTGGTAGTAAACTTAGCAACAAGACAGCATAGAGACCTTCAGGAGGTGGGGCCTAGTGAAATGTTAGGTCATCAGGGGAATGGTAATGAAAGGAACAATTGCATTCCAGTCTTTGTCTTTGTTTCCTGTACACTACGAAGTAACCAGCTGCTTTCCCTACATGATATCTTGTTTGCCCCAAGTAACAGCGATCTCAACACTGTGGATCAAAATAAATCTTTCTTCTCTTTTTAGTTTACTATTTCAAGTATTTTGTTATTTGCAATAACAGAGTGTTAACTAACACAATTAATACAGATCATTTGGCATGATTAATGAACCAATACTTTGTTAATTAAAGTTCATGTTGCCTGTGACTCCTTCTTTCTTTCTTTTTTTTTTAAATGTGCTCAACATCTTTTTTTATATAATTTAATTTATTTTCACATATCAGCCATGGATTCCCCTGTCCTCCCCCCAGCCCCCGCCTTCCCCCCAGCCCACCCCCCATTCCCATCTCCTCCAGGGCAAAGACTCCCCTGGGGATTCAGCTCAACATGGTAGATTCAGTCCAGGAAGGTCCAGTCCCTTCCTCCCAGGCTGAGCTAAGTGTCCCTGCGTAAGTCCCAGGTTCCAAACAGCCAGCTCATGCACTAAGGACAGGTCCTGGTCCCACTACCTGGGGGCTTCCCAAACAGTTCAAGCTAATCAACTGTCTCACTTATCCAGAGGGCCTGATCCATTTGGGGGCTCCTCAGCTATTGGTTCATAGTTCACATGTTTCCATTAGTTTGGCTATTTGTCCCTGTGCTTTTTCCAATCTTGGTCTCAACAATTCTCACTCCTACAATCCCTCCTCTTTCTCTCCAATTGGACTCCTGGAGCTCCACCTGGGGCTTGGCAGTGGATCTCTGCATCTGCTTCCCTCAGTCATTGGATGAGATTTCTAGCATGACAGTTAGGGTGTTTGGCCATCCTATCACCAGAGTAGATCATATCTAACTTCCCCTCTTCTGGTTCTAGAATCCTCCACAGGGTCCTACATGCATCAGTCATATATTTGGAGGTTGTTCTATGCTATGAGGTGCTCCTTGCTTGTGCTTACCCAGAGTGTGTGGAGAATTATATATCAGATATCTTGGGGAAGGTCCCTCAACATGTATTGGTCATATTCTTTTTCTTTTTCTTTTTTTTTTTTTTTTTTTGAGACAGGGTTTCTCTGTGTAGCTTTGAGCCTTTCCTGGAACTCGCTTTTTAGACCAGGCTGGCCTCGAACTCACAGAGATCCGCCTGCCTCTGCCTCCCAAGTGCTGGGATTAAAAGTGTACACCACCATCACCCGGCGGGCATATTCTTATTTCTCATAATAACATAGATACAAACTATGATCACCTTTTTAAAAATTTGTTTTTGTTTTATAATATACAAATTTATCTTTTTATAATTTTTGAGAACTTTGTACATGAGCACTGTTACTACATCACTCTCCTTCTCCCTCTTCAAACATTTCCCCTGTGTCTCACCCCAAATTCATGCTCTCTTTTTTATTAATGTTGTTACAAATGTGTACATGAACATATATACACACATGTATATACAATCTATGGAACCCATTTAGCATAATTCATATTTTACATATTTAAGGCTTGCTGTTTAGGATTAGATATCCTATGCAGGAGCTCACCCCTGGAGAAAGTAATTCTTCCTCTCTCTTTGACCTGTTGACACCCTGTAGCTCTTTCCTAAGGCTGGGAATATCACATGCACACGTGAAATGTGGTTTTTCTTTTTAATAGCATTCTTCTTGTTTGATTGGTGATGTGTTTTGTGACCATATTTCTGCTTCTTTTTCCATTCCAACTCATTTCTGGCATTTTCTTAGTGTACAGAAACCAGTGTTCATCCCAAACCCTTAGTTCTGATGGCAACTTCATATCTTGCAACCACAGTCCTGTATGGAACCTTAGTCCAGCCTCACCTCCAAGTTCCCATGAGGACAAATCATTATCTGGCCCTTTGCACTTGTATTCTCCACTAACTTGTCTTTACGCTACACTTCTCAGAAATCCTTTAATAAACTTTTTAAATTCTCTGAACATGAATCATGATATCAGTCCATTTATCTGACCTATTAATAGAGGGAAGCATCTTCTACATCTGTGAAGAAACCATAAAACACTGGTTCATGGATATGCACTTATGATAGCGTTTTAACCTGTCACTGAGGATGCAATATGAATGGTACTGACTAGTTTTAGCTTTTAAAATGATACTGTGAAATAAAATCAATATGACGGCCTTTTCTAATCCAGAGAGAAAAGGACTGTGCTGTGTAACGCTGCCTTTACAAGTATTTGTCCTTCTACCTAAAGACTGCAATTAAAAAAAAAAACTTTTATATCATTAACATGTGGACTTATGTACTATGAATAAAATTGCTCAGAATCACACAAATTGTTAGAGGTCAATAAACATTGGTGTATATGCTTTATTACAGTAAGAACACATAGAAAACCAAGATGTTGGGTCACATTATGATTCTTGATGATATCATGTTATTGCATATAGACAAGAGAAGCATTGTGTCCAGTTAATTTGAATGCCTTGGTCTGCATGTGAGGCTCAGTAAGAAAAGAACGTGTTTAGCATGTACAAGGCCCTAGATTCAATGCTTAACAACAACAAAAATTATCTTTCTTCAGTTCTTAAAAACTAAAAAGAAAGAAATACACTAAGTTTTGAATAATGCTGGGAATTTCCAACATTCTGATAAATAATATATAGTTACTATTCTTTGAAGGCTTCACCCTAAAAATTGTAACTTCATTGTTCATGTAAAGTCTGATGTCCAACTTAAAACTCAAATTGATCTAGAAACAGTAAAAAGCTTAAAGAAATTTTGATTAAATGCCACAGAAATGACAGCAGAATGAGATAAATTCAAAATAGTGTAGAAAAGATTTGATATATACATTGGAAACAGTGAAGTCAGAGCAAATTGAAATTTGATAGTACCTGATGGTGGATGGATAAATCCTGAAAACATGTGATGGCATCTCTTGTAGCTCCTCATGTACAATATTGGTTAATGGAACTAATCATTCCTGTGTGCCTTAAGTATTCTAAAAGTTTGTTAATTTAATTAATCTTATTGTATAAGGATTGTTAATGTAATAATATATTAATAATAACCAGGTCAACATTTCAACACATAATATGATGAAGTGTTAACAAAATGTATTCAATTCCTTTATAACTTCATTTTAGTGACAGTTCAATTGTTTTATAGTGACTACCTCCCTAATGAGGAGTTTAAGGCTGAGAAAAATAATGCAAATTAATCTCATAGCAATTGATTTAAATGGAAATTTCAGTAAATTCTTTTTATATACTAGTAAGCAAACTCCGGAGTCCTAAGTTTTATATGTTTTCTTTATTGATTCATTCTTTTAGCACCTCTTACTACATATTATTCCAGAGCTTTGCCATTAGGTCTCTGGCCTTCTTAAACTCTAGACATCTGTTTTGTCAGACATTCTCTTCTTTAAATAGGAAGTTCAAAATGTACTGCCCTGAAGAACTTTGAAACATTAATTCTTGTAATGTGATGTTTCCAGGGAATGGACAAACAAAAATTTCTAGGAATGCCCTTCACAAAGAAAACAGGCCCTGGTGACACCAGGGAAAACCAGAGTCATAAACCCACCCTGAACTGACTGGGAACATGTAAGACCCCATCTCCAGACTGAGCAGACCAGATTTCTAGCCCCTAAGCCCCGAGGGCACATTCCGTGCCCTACCCCAAGCCAATGGAGCTCCAAGAACTGGGCAGCTGCCTCTTCCCCCAAAACCTTGTCAAGAAAACAGGTCCCACTCTGCACCAATTGGGAATAGCTGTTCCTGAGACAGAGCCCACTGATGCCCATTGGACTAAGAGCTGCTCCCCAAGACGCAGAGTCCATCAACACCAATTGGACCAAGAGTCCTAATTAGACCAAGAGCTCCCACTGGACTAAGAGTATCAATCTGACCAAGAGAAGCTCCCTCAGACACAGACACCATTTGCATAGAGTGCAGGAGAGGATGGGTAGACACCAGTACAAAAATACAGTCCACAACATGAAGACCAATATGGCACAATCAGAACCTAGTGATTCTACATCAGCAAGACCTGAGCACCCCAAAGCAGAAGAAGCAGAAGAAATAGACCTTAAAAACGACTTTAAGAAGATGATAGAGGTCTTTAAAGAGGAAATGAATATTCCCTTAAAGAAATCTAACAAAAGACAAACAAAACATTGGAAGAAATCAATAAATTCCTTAAAGAAAGCCAAGAAAAAGCAATTAAACAGGTAAAGGAAACAATCCAAAATTTGAAAACTGAAATAGAGGCAATAAAGAAGACATAAACTGAGGGAATGCTGGAAATGGAAAATCTGAGTAAATGAACAGGAACTACAGATGCAAGCATAACCAACAGAATGCAAGAGATGGAACAGAGAATTTCTGGCATTGAAGATACAATAGAGGAAATAGATTCATCAGTCAAAGAAAACACTAAAGCCAAAAAAGTCATAACAGAAAACATCCAGGAAATTTGGTACACCATGAAAAGACCAAAACTAAGAATAACAGGGATAGAAGAAGGAGAAAAAAAACAACTCAAAGGCACAGAAAATATATTCAACAAAATCATAGAAGAAAACTTTCCCAACCTAAAAAAGGAAATGCCTATGAAGGTATAAGAAGCTTACAGAACATCTAATAGACTGGATCCTAAAAAAAGTCCCCTTACCACATAATAATCAAACCACCAAACATACAGAATAAAGAAAAAATATTAAGAGCTGCAAAGGAAAAAGGTCAAGTAACACATAAAGACAAACTCATCAGAATAACACTTGACTTCTCAATGGAGACTCTGAAAGCCAGAAGGTCCTGGATAGACATTATGCAGACACTAAGAGACTAAGGATGCCAAACCAGACTATTATATCCAGCAAAACATTCAATCGCCATAGACAGAGTAAACAAAATATTCCATGATAAAACCAGATTAAAACAATATCTCTCCACAAATCCAACTATAGAAAAGCACTAGAAGGAAGAATCTAACCTGAGGAAGTTAGATATACCCATGAAAACACAGGCAATAGATAATCCCACACCAACAAATACCAAAGAAGAGAAACACACAACACTACCAACAAAAAATAACAGGAATTAACAATCACTGGTCATTTAATATCCATTAATATCAATGGTCTCAATTCACCTATAAAAAGAGACAGGCTGACAGAATGGATATGAAAACAAGATTCATTCTTCTGCTGCATACAAGAAACACACCTCAACTTCAAAGACAGATACTATCTCAGAGTAAAAGTCTGGGAAAAGACTATCCAATCAAATGGAATTAAGAAGTAAGTGGATGTAGCTATCCTAATATCTAATAAAATCGAGTTCAAACTAAAATCAATCAAATGAGCTTGGGAAGGACATTACATACTTATCACAGGAAAAATCCATGAAGATGATATCTGTTATGAACATTTATGCCACATATACAAGGGCACCCACATATGTAAAAGAAACATCACTAAAGCTTAAATCACACATCAAAACCCACACACTAGTAGTGGGAGACTTCAACAGCCCACTCTCACCACTGGACAGATCTGCCAGACTGAAACTTAACAGAGAAATAAGGGACCTAACAGAAGTTATGACTCAAATGGACTTAATAGATATCTACAAAATATTTCACCCTAACACAAAAGAGTATATCTTCTCAGCACTCTAAGGAACCTTCTCTAAAACTGACCACATACTTGGTCACAAAGCAAAGCTCAACAGATTAAAAAAAATATTGGAATAACCTCCTGTATTCTATCAGACCACCATGGTTTAAAGCTAGATTTCAACAACAACAAAAATTATGGAAAACCTACAATCTCATGGAAACTGAATAATGTCCAAATGAATCACTGATGGATCAAAAAGAAATAAAGAAAGAAATTAAAGATTTCCTAGAATTCAATGAAAATGAAAGTAAAACATACCCAAACTTATGGGACACTATGAAAGCATTGCTAAGAGGAAAATTCATAGCACTAAATGCCCACATAAAGGAGATGGAGAAATCTCACACTAGCAACTTAACAGCACTTTTTCTTCTTGAAAGCTCTAGAAGAAAAAGAAGCAAACTCACCCAGAAAGAATACACACCAGGAAATACTCAAATGGAGAGCTGAAATCAATGAAATATAAACAAAGAGAACAATACAAAAAATCAATGTAACAAAGAGTTGGTTCATTCAAAAAATCAGCAAGATAGACAAGCCTTTATCCAAAATAAACAAAAGGCAGAGAGAGAGAGAGAGAGAGAGAGAGAGAGAGAGAGAGAGAGAGAGAGATCATCCAAATTAACAAAATTAGAAATGAAAAGGGAGACATGAGGAAATCCAAAGAATCATCAGGTCATACTTTAAAAACCTGTACTCCAAAAAATTGGAAAATCTGAAAGAAATGGACAACTTTCTAGGTAGGTACCACATATCAAAGTTAAGTCAAGACCAGATAAAATATTTAAATAGAACAATAACCCCTAAGGAAATAGAAACAGTCATTAAAAGTCTCCCAACCAAAAAAAAAAAAGTCCAGGACCAAAAGGTTTTAGCATGAAATTCTACCAGATTTCCAAAGAAGAGCTAATTCCGATACTCCTCAAATTATTCCACACAATAGAAACAGAAAGAACATTACCAAACTCTTTTTATGAGGCTGTAGTTACCCTGGTACCCAAACCACACAAAGATGTGACAAAGAAAGAGAATTACAGACCAGTCTCCCTCATAAAAATTGATGCAAAAATACTCAATAAAATATGAGCAAACTGAATCCACGAACACATCAAAAAATTGTCCACCATGACCAAGTAGGTTTCATCCCAGGGGTGCAAGAATGGATAAACATACAAAAATCTGTCAATGTAATACACCATATAAACAAACTGAAAGAAAAAGCCACATGATCATCTCATTAAATGTTGGAAAAGGTCCTAGAAAGATCAGGAATACAAGGAACATACCTAAACATAATAAAAGTAATTTACAGCAAGCCACCAACCAATATCAAATTAAATGGAGAGAAATTCAAAGTGATTCCACTAAAATCAGGAACAAGACAAGGCTGTCCACTCTCCCTGTATTTATTCAATATAGTACTTGAAGTTCTAGCAAGAGGAAAAAGACAACAAAAGGCTATCAAGGTGATACAAATTGGAAAAGAAGAAGTCAAAATTTCACTATTTATAGAAGATATAGTAGTATATATAAGTGACCCCAAAAATTCTACCAGGGAACTCCTACAGCTGATAAACTCCTTCAGTAATGTGGTAGGATACAAGATTAACTGAAAAAATCAGTAGCCCTCCTATATACAAATGATAAATGGGCTGAGAAAGAAATCAGAGAAACATCACCCTTTACAATAGCCACAAATAATATAAAATACCTTGGGGTAACTCTAACTAAGAAAGTGAAGGACCTGTATGATAAGAACTTTAAGTCTCTGGAGAAAGAAACTGAAGAAGATTTCAGAAAACAGAAAAATTTCCCATGCTCATGGATAGGTAGGATTAACATAGTAAAAATGGTAATCTTACCAAAAGTGATCTACAGATCAATGCAATCCCCATCAAAATCCCAACATAATTCTTCACAGACTTGGAAACAACAATACTCAACTTCATATGAAAAACAAAATCCCAGGATAGCTGAAAGAATCCTGTACAATAAAGCAACCTCTGGAGGCATCACAATCCCTGACTTCAAGCTCTACTATAGAGCTATAGTAATAAAAACAGCTTGGTACTGGCATAATAACTGACATGTGGACCAATGGAATCGAATTGAAGACCCTGACATTAATCCGCATACCTATTAACACCTAATTTTTGACAAAGAGGCCAAAACTGTACAATGGGAAAAAGAAAGCATCTTCAACAAATGATGCTGACATAACTGAATGTCAACATGTAGAAGATTGTAAATAGATCCATATCTCTCACCATGCACAAAACTCAAGTCCAAGTGGATCAAAGACCTCAACATAAATCTAGTTCCACTGAACTTGATAGAAGAGAAAGTAGAAAGTAGTCTTGAACGCATTGGCACAAGAGAGTACTTCCTAAATATAATACCAGTAGCACAGACACTGAGAGTAACAACTAATAAATGGGGCCTCTTGAAACTGAGAAGCTTTTGTAGGGCAAAAGATATGATCAACAAGACACAGTGACAGCCTACAGAAATGGGAAAAGATCTTCACCAACCCCACATCTGACAGAGGGCTGATATCCAGAATATATAAAGAACTCAAGAAAGTAAACATCAAAATACCAACAATCCAATTTAAAAAATGGGCTACAGAGCTAAACAGAATTCTCAACAGAAGAATCACAAATGGCCAAAAGACATTTAAGCAATTGCTCAACATCTTTAGTCATCAGGGAAATGCAAATCAAAACAACTCTGAGATACCATCTTACACCTGTCAGAATGGCTAAGATCAAAAACACTGAAGACAGCTTATGTTGGAGAGGATGTGGATCTAGGGGAACACTCCTCCACTGCTGGTGGGAATTCAAACTTGTACAGCCACTTTGGAAATCAGTATGGCAATTTCCTCAGAAAATTGGAAATCAAATCAATCTTCCTCAAGACCCAGCTATACCACCTTGGGCAAAGGATAAACAGACAACAGCCCACAAATCTAGAGAAGCTAGCTAACAAGGAATACCCAAAAAGGGACACATAGATCATCCTGGGAAGGAGTTACAGATGAGATCTACATGAGCAAACTCAGGGTGGGGGGCGTTAATGGAGGGCAAGGGATGGGGGATGAGAACATAGGGGAACGGGAGGTTCGAGCTGGAACAGGGACAGAGTGGGAGAGCAAGGAAGAGATACCATGATAAATGAAGACATCATGGGAATAGGGAGAAACAGGGTGCTAGGGAAGTTTCCAGGAATCCACAAGCATGACCCCACCTTGGATTACTGGCAATAGTCTAGAGGGTGTCTGAACTGGCCTACTCCAGTGATCAGAGGGCTGAAGACCCTAACTGTCATCATAGAACCCTCATCCAGTGATCGATGGAAGCAGATGCAGAAATCCAGTCAGGTGCCAGGCTGAGCTCCAGGAGTCCAATTGATGAGAGAGAGAAGGAATTCTATGAGCAAGTGACATTGAGATCATGATGGGAAAATGTACAGAGAAGCCAGTCAAACTAGTAGAAATGCATGAATTGTGGACCAATAGCTGAGGAGCCCCCGTGGTACTGGACTAGGCCCTCTGAGAGAGGAGAGTCAGTTGTTTAGCTTGAAATGTTTAGAGAGGCCTCAGGCAGCTGGATCAGGACCCATCCCTCATTCATGAGCAGGCTTTGTGAATCCCAGTGCCTATGGTGGGACACTTTGCTCAGCTTTGGTGCAGGCAGGAGGGGCTTGAATCTGCCTCAACTGAATGTACCAGGCTCTGCTGGCTCCCTGTGGGAGACCTTGACTTGGAAGAGGTGGGAATGGTGAGTGGGTTGGAGGGTAATGCTGGGGGGAGGGAGGGAAATCTATGGTTGGATGTAAAATGAATAGAAAAACCTCTTAATAATAATTTAAAAAAGAAGGAAAAAAGCCATATGTACTGAGAGGAAAACTTCGAGGTGTAACTAAATAATAAGCTGTGACTTTATTTTGAAGAAATAAGTACTCAGTCTCTACCTTAAAATGACTTAATTTTTAAGCTCTACCCTAAGATTATTATATGTATATGTATATATTTCCTTAATGCCTTTTACATTTAGAAATGGAGCTAACACCTTAGACTTGGTTTCTGTCTTAGTGAAGCTAGTGTTACTACATTGGTAGCCTGGTTATGTTCCCTCCAATTGTCTCATGTAGGCAGAATTTTCTGTATCCAGCCAGCAACTCCCAAATTCCTGGCAGCTGCTTCCCAAATAATTGACTTTAGGCTTAATATTACTTATAGATGCTCAGCCAATATCTCGGGCTTATTACTAACAAGCTCTTAAACTTAAATTAATCCATTATTTTTATTTATATTTACCCATGTGTCTTGGTACCTTTGCTCAGTGCCACATTCTCATTTTGCTTCCTCTGTGTCTGGCTGGCGACTCCTGATTCTGCCCTTCCTCTTCCCAGCATTCTTAGTTTGGTTGCCCTGCCTATACTTCCTGCCTGGTTACTGGCCAATCAGCATTTTATCAAACCAATTTGAGTGACAAATCTTTACAGTGTACAAGATAATTATTCCACAGCAATCTTATTTAGAGAGAAAGTTAAAAAAAAAAAAAAAAACAAGGACAACAATATCTTGCTAAAGTGGACAGTGAAAGTCCATGAGGTCTCAACCCTAGAAAAAAACTACCAGCAACTGTGGAATGCTGAGAGCAGGAGAAATACTATTCCCAGGGAAGACCATACCAATTAGTTATCCAGTATCTATTGGTCAACCCTTAAAACATACATACCAAACAAAATCATGCAGAGTGGGTAGGTTCTTTTTTCCTAAATATGCATAAATGAATGTTACAACCTCCAATTTGAAAAAAAGAAAAGAAAGGAGTCCAAGAATTTGAAAGAGCCAGGCGTTGGTGGTGCACGCCTTTAATCCCAGCACTCGGGGGGCAGAGCCAGGCGGATCTCTGTGAGTTCGAGGCCAGCCTGGGCTACCAAGTGAGTTCCAGGAAAGGCGCAAAGCTACACAGAGAAACCCTGTCTCGAAAAAACCAAAAAAAAAAAAAAAAGAATTTGAAAGATCAAAAAGGATATATGGGAGGATTGGGGGTGAGAAAAATGAAGGAATAAATGAAGTAATCATATTATAATCTCAACAAAGAAAAAAGTTATAAAGAGAAAAAAGATGACTACAGACTCATAGGTAGTTTCCTTATGCTTTGAGTTACATGGAATTTCTACTAATTCCATGTTGTTTTCTTTGTTATAAACTGCCTTAACTTTAACCACTAGAAGCTCTTTCAAACAGCTTGCATGTCCTCTTTTATTAAATAAGTCTAAAACCAAAAGAAAAACAAATTTTGAAGATAAAAATTAGAGTCAAAGTCCATATGTTAGTAGACGACTTGGGACACTTTTTAACTCAGCATTGAATACTGCTGGATACCTGTGTATCTGGGCAATGTTGTAGTTAACAAGGGCCTAAGCAGACAGTTCAGACCTATGGCTTCAGACATATTCCATTGAAAGCCTTAACCTCTTGTTCCTGTAAACTCAGTGGGAGTTCTTGACTGTATTTGAAAACTCTTCAATGTAAAATCATGACATATATTCTCTTTTAAAATGTGCATTTTGTGACTTGAGAGCCAATGTGGTTAATTTGTGGCATGTGTATTAGCTCATATATCATTTGCATTTCATCCTATGTGTCATCAATCTCAGATTATGACTTTAACAACAAATGTACATAAAAACCAATTTGAGGTTGTATAAACATTTGACAAAAAATAATACCTGGATAAGGAAAAATTACAAGTCTGAGACACAGTATTTAAGTATCTGAGACTTCTCATTCAATCTTGCCTTGTCTCAAAGGGTAAGGTGGTTGTGACTAGGAAATGGGAGAACGCTAGCCCAGAGAGCCAGCCTCCCTGCTTGGCTCCTCACAACATTGCATAGCTCTCCAGCTGACTCCTCAGAATTGAGGCCACAGATATCTGACACCTTCATATTGCCCATAACCTCGTTTTGTCTTTTTGGGGTATGGCTTCTGAGATTTCTAGAATGTACATGCCAATGAGCAAACATTATTAGTATGATATAGGAAATTTGAGAACAAGTCTTATTATTTCACGATAATAAGGTGCAACATTTCTTCTCTGGTGAGAATTGAATATGATCCACATGGAGATTTCTTCTCAATTTTTCAAAACTATTGTTGATTTAAAACACGTGATCTTAGCAAATAATCCTCTACCTCTCAGAAAATAAATCAAAAGTGTCAAAAACTAAGTGGCTATATCTCACCTTGAGTATGAATAGTAGCACAAGCAATTTTAGGACTTTACACGAGAATCCTGGTGGTGAATAATGTGCAGGCTTTGTATTCTCTGAATTTCAGTGATCCATTAGCTACTAGATTATAAGGGTATACTAATACCTGCCTGACACACACAAATGTCAAAATAATTAGTGTAGAATTCATACCTATTACTAAGCATTACTTTGATGTATAGTTTTCATCAATCAGAATGTACTATTTACCTTCAAATATTACATTTTATCATTTCATAGCTAAGTATACCTTTTCAGAGAATGTAGGCAAATTATAAAATGGACAGTGCCTAAAATGATTAAAAACTGTGTGTAAAATAGAAACTTCTCTTAGTATATAAAGTTTTATGTTTTAAGAAAATTATATTTTTAAAATTATACATCCATACATTTGTGTATAACATACATTTGTGAATGCCTTAAAATATAAGAAACCCTAACTGAAGAAATTTAGAAAAACACTAAGAAAGAAAAATCATTTGACTGAATCTCTGGCAAGGAACTACATCAAAATGGAACTGTATTCTAAACCACAGTGTAGTTCCACATCATGGCTTACATCCACAAGAAAAATAGTCTATTAAAAAATAAATATCCTTCCTGTGGTTAACAAGTTTTTCTAATGAATCAGCCAATTCTGGCTTTGTATAAATATGTAATCTATAAAGTTAGTCAGTTTAAAAGTTTCAAGACATGTTCTTAACAATATGGAAACCAGTAATCATACTTTACACCTTTCATAAAAATATTATTATATGACTTTATTATTTGCTTTTTTCAATGTTGAGTTTTCATAACCTGTGTTCTTTATTTCATTGTTTTTGTGTCAAAACATATATAATGTGGAAAAGACCCAGAATGATAAATGATGTTAAATGCAGTGATGACAGATATCATACAAAGATTGGATTCACAGTCCATTTTATTTTTCTTATGCAAGGCCATTCCATTGACACTCATGGTATACAATACTTTGTGATTCAAACAGGTAACATTACTAAAAATATTTTTCACATAATTGTGGACATCTATGTAGCCATTGAAATAAAAAGAATTTTTAAAATCTAAGATTTTACCTATTTTATACTTTCCTCGGAGCATGTATATCCTTCTGAATAGTTTCACACAAATTGCCTACTCACAGTTGAAGAATATTAACTCTCTACAATTCACATTCCAGGCTCATTCCATTTAATGTCTGTTTCTTTTCTGAACCATTTTTATCATTGAAGCTTGCAGTTTTTCATCCTAAGGCCAACAAACTTAGTTTTTTTCTGCTTATATTTTCTAAGTACAAAGAAGCAAAATTAATAAGCATAGGTAATGCTCAGAAGCTTACAAACCATTGCATTGTAAAATTATTTTAATGGATGCTTGTGTATGTATATGTGCACATATACATATGTATATGTGCATTTGGAGGCTGTAGGACTGCCTCAATATGATGTTCAGGAAGGTGGTTAATCTCCTTTGAAACAGGATCTCTCATTTACCAGAAGCTCAGAAATTGGGCTAGGCTGACTGGTTAGTGAACCCCAGGGCTTCTGTATCGCCCTTGCCAGTGCTAGGATTCCAATCATATGCCATCATATCGAGCATTTTATATGGATTCTGAGGATTCATCTCAACTCCCAGTACTTAGAATACTAATGGTTTACTGACTTAGTCACTTCACACACTGCTACTTATTATTTCATTTAAATAATTCTGAGATTATATAGAAGATATAATTGGCTAATTTTCAACCTCAGAAGTAAAATAGGATTTTTTCTAAGCAAATCGGATTCTATCTATCTATCTATCTATCTATCTATCTATCTATCTATCATCACTTATCTATTGTCAGTCGAGTTTTGTGGAATCCAAAGAAAATAACATCCACAAAACCTATCAGAAATGCATATTAAGTTGGAAAAAGCAACTGTATGCAAAAATAATGATCACTCTATAGTAGTATGTTTGCTCAAGAGCTGATTCAGTATTTGTTCTTGTAGTAATAATTATGAGAATTTTTTCCGATTTCCATACATTAAAACATTTCATATTTTGGTTCTTCTAACATATTGTTAAATTACAAAAGAAATTTAATAAAGACTGAGAATATATACACTGAAGAAAGCAATGTATTAACATAGATGTTGATATCACTGATGTAGCCTTAGGGAGGGACACACTGTTATATATGGTAGATGTAAAAATCACATTTCACTCATAGATCTAGACAAATTTACTATAGTGAAGAGACCAAGAACTTACGTGAACATTTTAAAAGATGATAGATACAGAACAAGCATCCATTAATTTCTAGATAAACCTATGTAAGGTAGGGACTATGTTTCTCACAGCTGAGGAGATATCTAAGAGATGCATTAGCTGATTATAGATGAAAGATACATGGCAAGAACAATGGGCGTTTGTTGTCTTCTCAGAAAAAGAAAATGTGCTGAGTAGTTTTGTGTCAATTGGACAGAGTCATTTGGGCAGGGGAACCTCAACTGAGAAAATAACTCCAATCAGATTGGTGTATGGACAAGCCTTTGCTTGACTCATGATCGATGCAAAGGGCCCAGCTTACTGTGGAAATACATTCTTCCCTCCCATTTGCTTTCTGCCACAGTGTTTTATCACAGCAATAGAAACCCCAAGACAGAAACAAAATACTCTATAGCAAATGTGTGCTTTTAGCTCTGACCTCAGCAAAGCCGACTACTTGAAGATAGTGGAAGACTGGTAATTAGTGTAAAGTTGAAGCCATGACCAATTACATTTGTCACACCATAGTGGTCCTCACACGATATGGTGTTCATGCTTTAAGTAGCCTTACATTTACATTTAGATTTCAGAAAGATTTCTGTCCTGCTTATCCTGATTGATATTTGAAAAGAGGTAAGCACCAAAACTAAGGATGAATCAAGAAATACAGAAAAAGGAGAGATTCAAGAGCTCGTGAGGCAGCAGAGTAAAGGGAATTTACTTAGGGCAATTCCCAGAGTGCTGGTGGAAACAAAGATCTGGCTGTGTTTCTCAGATGAGAAATAAGATGGAGAATGAACATTTGAATGCAAATGAAGAATTCACTTTTTAATATACTAAAGTTGAAATTAGAAGACCTAAAATGTTACATGGAGATTTACAAGACAACATAAAAACACAGCTCTAAAACTCCAAGGGAACTGGGATTAACTGACAATTTAAAACTTTGTTTTTCGGTGGTCACTACTATTTATAAGTGGGGGGAGAGAATGGATATTTTGAGGTGATACAATAGGGGAGTAGAGTTGATCAAAACACATTACATGATGCACATGGGTGTGTATACATGCATGCATGCCTGTGGGGGGGGGGGGGGGGGGGTGAAATCCTCAAACAACAACAACAACAACAAAAAAAAACTAAAAAAAAAAAAAAAAAAACCCAAAAAACTTTTTCTCAAGAATGCCCTTTCCACATCTTCCTCACATTATTCTTCTCTAGCCAAGACTCTCTTCCATTCTGATAATTTTCTTGGTTAGACATTCTTCTATGTTTTTTTGTACATGGTTTTACTTATCTATTATTTTTTTAATATTTATTTTATTATGTATAGAGTGTTCTGTCTGCATGTGTCCCTTCAGGCCAGAAGAGGGCACTAGATCTCATTACAGGAGGTTGTGAGCCACCATGTGGTTGCTGGGAATTGAACTCAGGACCTCTGGAAGAAGAGTCAGTGCTCTTAACTGCTGAGCCATCTCTCCAGCCCCCGATTTTACTTATCTTTAAGGATTCATATTTATTTGTATTTTATCTTACCATGTCTATATTATACTCAGGCCAGTTGTTATATTATCTCCCCACTCATTAAACCTACTTCTGATGATTTAAATACATTTTGTGTTATCTATTTCAAGACTCTAATTATAATACCTAGTGACAGGCACTAACTCTCCATTCCTGACATGAATTCCTGCCTCAGTAAAGAATGTTTAAGCAAGAAGTAAAATTGAAACGATATTTTGCTATCAGCACAATTTCCTATTATTAAATAAATAAAATTAGCCCAACTCAACAAATACTTTTTGAGTTGTACTATAAACTAGGTGTCAATCTGGACATAAATAATAAAGCATGTGTCTTCATTGGGGTTTCTATTGCTGTGAAGAAACACCATGAGCATGACAACTCTTACAAAGGAAAACATTTAACTGAGGTGGAGGCTTAACAGTTCAGAGGTTCAAATCCATTATCATCATGGTGTGGAGCATGAAGGCTGACATGGAGCTGGCTACATCTTGTTCAGAAGGCAACAGGAAATGTACTGTGACACTGAACAAAGCTTAAGCAAAAGAGAACTCAAAGCCTGTCCTCGAATCGACACACTACTTTTAAGAAGGCCACACCTACTTTGACAAGGTCAAACCTCCCAATAGTGACAGTCCTTATGAGTTTATGGGAACCAATTACCAACTACCACATTCCACTCTGTCCATAAGCTTGTAACAATATCATAATGCAAAATGCCTTTAGTCCAACTTCAAAAGTCTTAATAGTCTATCACAGTCTCAACAATGTTAGAAGTTTAAAGTTCAAAGTCTCTTCTGAGATTCATGTAATATCTTAACTGTAATCTCAAAATCAAAAAACAGATCACATACTTCCAACATATAATGGCACAAGATATACATTACCATTCTAAAACATAGTGAGGAAATACTGGACCAAAGCAAGACTGATAATCAGCTGGGCAAACTCCAAAATCTGTGTCTCCATGTCTTATGTCAAACACTCTTCAGATCTCCAAGTCCATTCAGCTTCGTTGACAGCAACACACTTCTTTCTCTTGGGCTGGTTCTTCTTCCTGTTAGCAGCTCTCCTCAACAGGTATCCCATGACTCTGGCATCTCTAAGACAATCCAGGCTTCAACTTCACAGCTTCATAATGGCCTCCATTTATGGACACCCCTGACAAATACCTAGCCTCAATGACTTTCTTTAATCTTGGGGGTAAATTCCATAGCCCATTTCTTCTATCCTTAACTCTGAAGCCAGAATCACATGGCTAAAGCTGCTAAGTTCTGCTGCTTGCTGGGGCTGGAACATAGCCTTCTTGTTTAATTTTATCTTCACCAGCTTTCTGATTTAGATTGTTACCTTAGTGCCTAAGCTCAGCTGTCCTGCAACTTGCTCTGTAGACGAGGCTGGCTGCAAACCCAGAGATCCACCAGGCTCTGCCTTTTGAGTGCTGGGATTACAACTGTGCACCACCCCGCCGGGCTCTAAGCTTTTCTTTAGTTCCTTTTCACAAGTTGGAAACCTAGTTGCATGGAATATTGCCCTGAGGTCACTACTCCCTTTATTCAATTTCTTTTTTCTTTCTTTTTTTTTTTTTTTTTTTTTTTTTTTTTTGGTTTTTCGAGACAGGTTTTCTCTGTGTAGCTTTGCGCCTTTCCTGGAGCTCACTTGGTAGCCCAGGCTGGCCTCGAACTCACAGAGATCCGCCTGGCTCTGCCTCCCGAGTGCTGGGATTAAAGGCGTGCACCACCAACGCCCGGCAAAGAGCTTTTACAGGTCCCACCGAGATTTGAACTCAGATTGCTGGATTCAAAGTCCTCAATTTCTTAATCCATTTGTCTCCTTGAACAGAGAGTTTAGCTCTATTCCATTTCCTGGTGCCCCTTTTGTGTTTTACATTGTGTATTTACATTTTGTATTGCACATTTTGTATTTTCAGTTGGTCAGCTTGTTCCTTTTCATTATAAATCTTCATCAAAATTAACAATAATAACCACAGAACAGAATCTATACTAGGCTGCTTTGAGATTTCCTCTGCCAGTGGAATTAATCCAAAACTCTTCACTTTAGCCTCAAGCATATTTTTCAGACAAGGGCAAAGGCAGCCACTTTCATCACCAAAACATCACAAGAACAATCTCTAGGCAACATACTAAAATTCTCCTCTGAAACTTCTTGAGACAGGCCCCCACAGTTGCAATAACTCTTAGCGCCACTGTCTTCCATGCACCTACTAGTCAGGTCCATTAAACTGAACTTAAAGCATTCCACTGCTTTTCTAACCCAAAGTACCAAAGTCCAGATTCCTCCAAACAAACACACGATCTGGGCTATCACAGTAATGCCCCTACTCCAGTACCAACTTCTGTCTTAGGGTTTCCATTACTGTGAAGAGACACCATGACCACGGCAACTCTTTTAAAGGAAAACATTCAATTGGTGTAGCTTGCTTTCAATTCAGAGGTTCAGTCCATTATCATCATGGTGGAGAGCATGGTGGTGTGCAGACAGACATGGTACTGTTTCCATCTTGATCAGAAAGCAACAAGAAATGGACTGTGACACTGAGTGATGCTTAAGTAAAAGACACCTCAAAACCTGACCCTACCGTGACACATTTCCTTCAAGAAGGCCACACCTACTTCAGCAAGGCCACACCTCACAATAGCGCCACTCCTTATGAGCTTATACATGCCAATTACATTCAAACTACCACAGCATGGACTAAATTTCAAGGATTGTGCAGTTTAGTAGAAGAGATTTTTCAAATAGACTACTGAATTCACTAATAGAGAAAAAAAGAAATAAGAATATTCATGTTTACCATAGTAGAAACTACAGTCAACAATATTCATAGATAGGGCTCAATTTAAAATGGAATTCACTCACTATGCTTCTACTTTTTCATGCATTTCTAATATTTTTATATATCACGCCCCCCAAAAAAACTAAAGAAAGATTCTATATTTGAGAATTGCCTCTAAACTTGTCTTTTTGAGTCATTAGCAAACATGTATGTACAGCAAAATTCAGTGACTAACTTCAGCTAATAGCCACCACTTTCACATAGTTGTGAAAAATACATTTAGTGGGAGATGTTTTTAAGGTTTTTTCAGTGCCAGGTGAAGCTTTGCCAGCATTCCTCTGCAAAGCTGAGGAAACACTGACAGCACACATTATAACCACATGGCCTGCCTCTCATCTCAAGGAGAATGGTGCACTTGGGATTTCATTATACGAGTTTTCAAAACCTGCTTACAGAGTAAGTGATTGCTTAGAACCACGCCTAACGATGATATAATGCAATCAGATCTAAGGAGAAAGAGCCAAGTGTTTCACAACAGCTAGTTAGAAGAGGGGCAAACGTTTATTCCAAAGAAGGTGCATTTCATTCTCAGCACAAACATGCTCTCCTGTTGGAGTCTGAGAAACATGGAAGGCAAAATCTATAGCAAATGAAGGCTAACTGTAAGATGATTTACATGGAAACAATTACTCATAAAACCCAATGAACTAAGTTTTATCTTAATCATTTATCTGGATTTTTAGAAAGTTGTATTTGCTCATGTCATAAAGTAACTCCATGGAGAGATGCAAAGATTCCTTTGTAATTGGAGCATCAGAGTGCATTCTTATGAATATGAATAGGAACATGTAAGATGAGCTGTAAACTCAGCACTGAGATTAGGTGGTTACATCTTAACTCTGCTCCTTAGTGTAGAATCTACTTAGACATAAGAAGCAGGGTTTACTTTGTATATTTGTTGTTCTTTGCTTTCTTTTGTGTGTGAGCTATAGATAGATCATGGGAACTTATACATACAAGACTAATAATCTACTACTGAATGACAGCTCCAAGCAAAACACAGATTTTTTTTCATGAATTTTACATGGAGTAAAATCAAACACAGTGTCACTTTTTCAGACATTGTTTTAAAAGTATCAATGTTTAATGCAACTCTTATTTTTTTATTTTATGCTTTATAATTATTGTATGTGTGTGTATATGATGGGGGGACAGTTAGTACACCATGGCATGCATATGAAGGTCAGGGGACAGCTTTCAGCAATTAGTTCTTTTCTTCCATCAAGTTCTGGGGGATGGAACTCGGTTCTCGGGCACATTTACCCAGAGGCATCAGAGGCATGTTGATGGCTCTAAATGTCATTCTTAATGTAATTTTGGGGACTAAGGATTTATCACAGTTGTCAGACTGATTACCTAGCTGGTATGCAGCCCTGGCTATCTCCAGCACCACATAAAATGGTGTAGCTGTGCAGGCTTGTAAACCTAGCATTCAGGAGATGAGAAAGGAGGATCAGGAATTCAGGATCATCCTCAGGCAAATAGCAAGTTTGAGGCCAACCTGGTATACATGAGAATACCCCATCTCAGAAACAAAGAAAGAG